>ML780143.1:907910-938775 GCA_009831015.1 Picea engelmannii | reverse complement strand
TGCACATGCTGCCTTCGATTTGTATGAAGAATCAGTTGTGAAAAAGGATTGTTCTCAAATTTTTGAAGAGGTTCCTTATGACATTTTTCCGCCTGCGATTGATGAGAAGGATTTGAAGATTGCTTGTATTTATTTACTAGATATAGAGGTTTTTTGTTAACCTATCTTTGATAAGTACGCAAATGAAGGAGATCAGATTTCTATATCAAATAATGTTGTTTTGAGCAGCAGCCAGCCTATATATGATAGCTATGGATCTGATCTTGAAGAACCTCTTTATTTGCCTATCGAAGAACAGAATCAAGATGATAATGAGCAGATTGCATATGGAAATAGTCCTAGATCAGATCGGGAACATCATGGAATTAATACAGGAAAGCAGATTTTCCACTTTAAACAACAAGGTATTGTCATACATAAATTTTATGATCCAATTGCTATATGGATGGACTCACGGTCTTCACTGATGTCATATATTACAGAGTTTGGCATCATGGTTTGTAGTAGTAAACATGAGCCGGTTGCATTCCTCTTGTGGTATTTTTTGTTCTCCTTCCCTGTTCTTTGTTGTATACATAAAGATGGGTCAAGCAATTTGTTACTTGAATTATTTTTCTAGAAATTTGTATATACCTGAAACATTTATTTGCAGCAGTTAGATGTAGGAGTAGACAGAAAAATAAGCTCGTCCTACGAGCATGTAGATCGCTTTCAGTTATTCTTGAATAAGCAGAGACACATTGAGCTTTCGATGGAATCACAGTTTTGGAGGTGAAAGTTCATTTTGGACTAAGGCAGAGCTTTCCTCAGCGCACATGACAATTTCACAACCAGTTAGCTGGTGAAAGGCAGCGCTTTCACCAGCTAACCATCGAATCATAAGGTGAGTTAGCTAGTGAAAGTAGAAAAAGCATTGTTGAAAAGGGACGAGAAAAGTCAGTTGTTCCTCCAAAAGTGGTTGTGTTGGGGTGCATGGCAGAACGTTTGAAAGAAAAAATAATTGAATCAGACAAGATGGTTGATGTAGTTTGTGGGCCTGATACTTACAAGGACTTGCCTCGCTTGCTAGAAGCTGTAGATTATGGTCAAAAGGGAGTTAATACACTTATGTCCCTTGAAGAAACATATGCTGATATCAGTCCAGTAAGAATTGCTAGCAATTTAGTTACAACATTTGTCTCCATAATGTGTGGTTGTAACAATATGTGTTCATTCTGCATTGTACCATTCACGCGGGGAGAGAGAGGTCACGACCAGTAGAGTCCATTGTGAGAGAGCTTTGAAAGTCAAAGTGTTTCGGATTTGTAAATTTTGAGAATGCAGATGATGCAGCAAATTGTGTTGACAGTTTAAAAGGAAAGAAAATTGATGGCAAGGAATGGTATGTTGGAAAAACACAAAAGAAGTTTGAGAGGGAGTCTGGATTGAGGGGGCGATTTAAAAAGATGTTGAAGGAGAGGCTTGGGAAGAACCAAGACGGAAAGCCTACACAAGAAGATGGATGCAGGAATTGGCTCTGTTTCCAGACTGGCTAGAGCAAAATGGATTCATTATTTTATATGCAGAGTACAGTATATATTCCGAAAGATTCTAGTAACCATTACTGAATTCAACAACCTTTGGGCTTTCCTGCTGGATGCTTTCTTCAACTGTTTCATGTCGTTCAAGGGATTCTGATATTGTAGATGGTTTCTTTTAATTGAGTGTTGAAATAACCACATTCAATGCTTTGAGCGGGTCCTCCAGGTGATCTATCAGAATTTCTGAGATGTCTGCAGGAGTCATTTCGGCTCCTCCAGACATTCTCTCCTCTACTGCGGAAAAGAGAGGATGCTCTTCGACCTGCAAATAGTTGAAAGCAAGATGTTTGAATGCATGGAAAACACAGAAGGAGAGGTGTATGTGCATGTCCATCCTGCCAGATCTCAAGAGTGCAAGGTCGACCCTATCCTTGTGGTTAGTTGTGAAGATAATTATTCATTCCTCTCCGCAGCACGACCATAGCCCGTCAGTGAAGTTAAGAATACCCGAAAGTGTAACTCGGATTCCACTTTTCTCTTCAGCAACAAGTTTCGGAGGCTTGGAAATCCTGTTGGTCAAGTCCATCGAGAAGTTGATATCCTCGATAACAAATTGGCGCCATAAATCTCTCATCCAGACGCGCTATCAGAGCTTCAGATCAGTTCAAAGTGGCTAAGAATAGTCGAAACTCCAGTTTGACAAGCAAACTCATCATACAGGTGTGCGTTTCAATTATCAAACGGTTTAAATTCAAGTTCTATGATCAATGCTTTAAAAATTATCGCCTCAAATATCTGCTTCTGTTAGTCGAGTCACATTTTTTGCTTAGTCGCTGCCTAAATTGACTGAATGCTGCCTATATTCTCTGTGTATTTAATATTTTCATTACACTTGAACTCCAAATCTTACCAATTTAACCAAAGAGTCCCAGGCCTTGATGATATCTCATTAAAGATAACTCATTGAGGAGTTTTCTAGGCCAATGTTGCATACATCGGGAACAAAATTGGTGATTCAAAGTATCCATTGGTGCTAGGGCATGAAATTGTTGGAATTGTGAAAGAAGTTGGCATCAATGTGGTCTGTTTTAAGGTTGGCGATCATGTTAGGAGTGGGTACATATGTCAGTTCCTGTCAGCAATGTGAATATTGTAACGAAATGATGGAAATCTACTGTGAAAAGGGGTCTGTTTTAACCTTTAATGGTATCGATGTAGATGGCAGAGTAACTAAAGGAGGATATTTTAGTTACATTGTTTTTCACCAAAGGTACTGCTATAAGATACCATACAATCTACCACTTGCTTCAGCTACACCTTCGCTCTGTGCAGGAATTACTGTTTACGGCCCTATGATTCGTTATCACATGAATCATGCAGGCAAGTCTCTCAGAGTAATTGGGCTAGGAGGTCTTGGTCATATGGAAATAAAATTTGGAAAGGATTTTGGACTGAATGTAACAATTCTTAGCACATCTGCATCAAAGAAGGATGAAGCATTAAACATTCTTGGAGCAGATAAATTTATTGTGTCATCTGATAAAGAGCAGATAGAGGCTTCATCAAAGACTCTAGATTTCATCATTGACACAGCTTCAGGGGACCACCCAATTGATCTTTATATGCCACTTTTCAAGACTGCAAGAGTGTTTGTCATTGTAGGTTATCCCAGTGAAATCAAGGTCCAACCTGCCAATCTTATTATGGGCATGAAGTCAATTGCAGGAAGTGTAACAGGAGGCCAACAAAAAATTTCACATAAGATTCCAAGTTACATCTTGTGGCTAGCTCATGAATACTTGAGATTATACATGGCAACATAAAATGTTTATTTCTGTGCTATTTGACTAAGACAGAATCATCACCAGCAGAAGGTAAATCGAAGGCTCTCATGAGTGAAAGCAGTGATGGTGCTGAGTTTGCTATTATGCACTTTAGTGATATAAAAACAACGGAAGCAGGCAAATTAATCTGGATGAGCTTCATCAAATCTGCCAGGAATTTGGTATTGTTGAGCTTAAGGAAATGATCAAAGAAGATTGATCAAGAAATTCCCATATGCCCTAGCAAGAAGACCCTTCTTGCACTGCTATCAATTTCCTGCCATAGATAACAACAGTTGTGCATTTGGATTCCCTTTTGTATGCTCTGCAGCAGTGGTGTCATTGCTTAAGTTATTTCGATATCTCTAATTTGTTTTTCCTCGCTTGCTTATCATATCAATTCTTGAATCAAGCATTGCAGGTCACCTGAGGTTCAAACATCAAGTGTCAACAAAACTTTATCGAGCAGCTAACACTCTATGCAGGATCATTGCTGCTCTGCATTATTTTCTTCTCAAAGATAAAACAGAACTTTCACCAGCGCAAAGGGCAGAATTATAACCAGTTAGTTGATGAAAGGCAGAGCTTTCACCAGTTAATTAGCAAATCTCAAGGTGGAATAGCTAGTGAAATCTGAGACTAGCCAGTGAAGGTGTATCTTTGCCCAGATCGAAGTTTTTCTCAAACAAACATCCTGAAAATAGTTTCTAAAGATGCATATTGAATTTACACATCAAATTCAAGATTTGGATTTGATAAAAAGATGTTTGAAGAAGTGCCAAAGTCAGATTAGATACCTATTTTTGGGGCATATAATCAGTTGTTTTTGACAAAGATAACAAATTCGATTCTATCATGATCGAAGCACATCTACGAGCCTTGGAAGGATATCTGCACACATCAGAGGATCTAAAAATGCTTTGTATCTGAAGATGCTACTGTATTGATACACGATCCAGAAAAGGTTTACAGAGACATGGTTGCAACCGACAAAACCATCCATTGGTGGCTTCACAGCCTGAGTTTTTATTATTATTGTAGACTTATCTGTGGCTTCTTTATGATCGTCCACACAATCCAGTGGATTTTTGGTTTACTGTAGTCCTTGATCCTTCTTCTATACCTTATGTAAATGCTAGTGGTGGTGCAGCTTGGTTTCCTCATTGTGTTTCTAGAAAGCTGAAATATGCAATTGGTGAAAATCCTCATGTCTCTCCTAATCATGGAAGATAGTCATGGTGGATATGCCTGTTGAACTCACACTGATAATTGGGAGCATTGTAAATAGAGAGAGGAGCTTCGTCTAGCAAGCCCTGAGGTCTTTGTATTCTTGTAGGTAATCGAGATTCATCAAGTTTGATTTTTGGGTAAGTTTCTGTTTTCGGTGGTTTAGGCAAGCCTGCGTGTGCTCATTAACCACCGAAAAGGATAAATGACTCCATGGCCCAATAATAAAGGCACAAGGTCTGCTAGGTTCTTGGAGACCTCACAGGGAGGTATCCATCCCAGTTGGAGCCAGATGTTAGCAATAACAAACGCACTGGCATTTTTGAAAGAACGATGCCTAATATTGTAGGGAAAATTTTGATAGCTTCCCGAGCTCCAAATGCAGATTTGAAAGCACCATTGGAAAGCTTAAGATTTGTAGATGTCGATTGACTATTGAAGCATGCAAAACGAACTCTCCATGACTGAGAAATTTGATTTTGAAAAAATCTGCACTTTCACCAGCACATAAGGCAGAATTATAACTAGTTAGCTGGTGAAAGCTCCGCCTTTCACCAGCTAAGAAGCAGATTTTCGGGTAAATTAGCTGATGAAATCCTGTCACGGCCAGAATAGCCAAATTTTTTCCCAGATCAGGGTTTTTTTGGGTTTGAATTGTTTGAAATCTTCTTCAATAAGCTGGTTATGAATTATCAAATCAAAATCTGAAGGCCATTCTTGGAGATGAAAGTCAAAAGGGAATTTTTTGACTAGATTTGATCATTTTCAAGGGAAAAATGATAGGGATCAAATGACACATCACCCAATTCAAAATTTATCTTTGGAGGACCAAATCAAATAGCCTTGGGAGGCTAAAACTACACTTCATCAACTTTCAACCAATGTTTGAAGACCAAAAGATAGAGGTTGACCTCGTCTTGAGGATCTCTCCTTATCTTTTGTAAATCAGTTTTGACTTTCTATTTTTAGAATATCAGATCCATTGTTTTAGGATCTGAAACTGATTGTAAAAGGCTATAAATTCATAGTTTTTCTAAGAGTCAAGGGGTTCAATTTTGGATACTCTTTGGCTATTGTACTAAGACACTTATTTTTCAATACAGAATCAGTCTTCTTTTGTTGTTAATGACAGATTTCTTCATCTATTCCATGTTCTGTACTTTATTTCAGTTTAGCTCAACTATTAAGAACTGTCATCTTCTTATTTAGCTCATAAACTTGAACTAAAGGAAATCTTGCTGGCTTGTATGATCCTACACACTGCTGTACTTGATTATCTAGATCAGTTTTCTCCATACCTTTTTGATATTACTCTGTCTGTTCATTGATTCCTAAAAGCACTTTTTCATTCAATTGCATTGTCAGTTGGCTTCTCATTAGCTACTCTCTATTATCCCATTGATCCACACTTTCATTGTTCATGATTTATAAAGTTACCAAGCATCCTTAGCCTACAACCCTAAGGAGTTTCTTGGAGTGATAACACAATGGATTTCATGATCAGGTTCCTTTGTTCCCCCTTCTTCCTCCTCGACCATAAAATTGTTTTGAAAAGGGGCCTGAATTTTCTGGTCCTCTTTGTCTCTCCCCCTCTCTCTTTGCACAGTTGGGGGAACAACATTGTTTGGCCTCCTGAAACCTACTTTGTTTTCGATGTTTTGAGGGCCCTTGTATGCTTGTCTCCCTTCCACCTTCATTCTCTCCATCTCTGCAGACAGATACTTCACCATCTTGGTCAGCTCATCCACTTGAGGGTGGGGCATAAATGGGCCAGAACTTGAGGTTTCCAATCTTCCCTTTCTCTTGTCTGCGTTGGCCTTGTTCCTCAGTCTATCAGTTGCTAACACATTTGATTCGACCTCTATGGCTGCATATTGCATTTGAGCTAAGGAGGTGGCTCTTCTTTCTCTTAATAAATAACAGAAATCGGGACCAAACGCACTAGCATAAGAAATTTTGGTCGAGGCTTCTGAAGGCTTTGTTTTGGCGAGGATTTTATTATACATCTTATTGAATATTTTGGAGAAGTCTAAGACATACTCTCCTTCCATCTTCTTCAAAGACCCAAACTTCGTCATTAAATACATGAAATCCTTCCTGTCTCCCCACTGTCTCAATAAAGAACTATCCAGGGCTTCGATCCCAGCAATAGATCCCGGGGCCAACCCTCTAAATCACTTCCTCACCTCACCATCCAAGCTCTGGACAAAGACTCTCATCCAGACATCTTCATTTTCGATGTTCAGGTTGTCTGCATAACTGTAGAAAGGAGCCATATGCTCTTCAACAGTTACATCCCCTTCCCCAGTGAACTTGGGCATGTATTTCAAGTAATCTTCAGCAGGGAGAGGATTCATAGGATGAGGTAGAATTAAGAGAGCATACTTGGCAGCGACTATGGAGTCCATTCTGTTTAGAGGGGGATTAGCACCAGCCATAGGAATGTTAGGTGGGGGGGAACTTGGAGGATAAGGAGTTCGTGAAGGGGATACTGGGACTGAGTTTCGAAGTGCAGTGGGAAACAACAGGGGATTTAAGGAAAAGGCTAACGAGCTCAAGTCAGCATGTGCTCCTCTTTGTGCAGGAGTGGGGAAATCTTCTATAGTCCTGGACCTATGCCAAGGTACATCTCCAGAGGAGAGGGTAGTGACAAGGGTTTCTCCCTGCAATCCCAGACCAGGAGGGGAAAACTCAATAGGAACACTCCCAAAGTTCAGGAAACGAGAAACCTCTGAAGGAGGCCTATTAAGAAACTGAGGAGGAGAAAATGGATTTTCTACAGAAGGAGATGGCGGATTACCTGGTTTGGCGATGGAAGCTTCTTCTTCAGAGTTCTTTCCTTTTCTGAGAACCACCTCCGGATCAGTTTCAGGTGTAGCTAGAGGCAGCTATGGGTGAGATTGTGTGTGCTTGCCTCTAAAAGCCACAATTAACACGGCAGGTTCACCACAGTGGAGTCATCACAATGGAGTCGCCAGGTGCACAGTAGAAATCTTCAAAGGCTCTGATACTTGATGCACCTTCAGAATCAGAGGCTCAATGTCGTTCAATCCCGGGGAAACTTTTCAACTTCGTCCCCGGCACCGGCGCCAGAAATGTTAGCGTCAGAAGTCACCCCTGGATTGCAGTAGGAGCAGAGCCCGACGCCCATCAGTTTATGTCACGATTTGTTTAATGGGGTGATCGAATGAAAGTAAACTCAACACGATGTGGTTCTAACATCGAAACTAGGCCGGGCATGCATGGGCAAATAAGGTCTTAGATAAACTTCAGACAGTAAGTTGTAGTAAGGGTGAGTAGGGGGAAGACTTGTATAAGATAAAGGCAAAGGTCTGTTGTAAACATCAGGTTTCTAACAGACTGTAGGAGAAAACATCTAAGCGCAAGATCTTCTTACCTTCAAATGCAAAACACCAGAGAATACAACAATGCAACAATAAATCCTTTATCATAACATGATTGCAATAATTCGCACGAGTCAGTCATTCATGAACTCTCACACTATGAGATGAAAGCCAAATGGAATAAGAAATATTGTCTTTCATAAAACAAGAAATCTCACATACAGATGCATGACCAGAAAGCTAGAATGTCTATTAAAAATTTACAATCGGGAGCTTCGCTCTACCATCGATAGATTACAAAATACAAAGACTGAGTTTATATACTCAGGAAAATTCACCTAACAGAGGCATGTTCAGCCATCCAAGGCGTGGTGTCCCTTCATCCGAATTCAGACGGATATTTCCTGTCAGATGTTATCTTAACTGCGCATGGCTCTTGCAAGGGGAGACCTAAGCCATTAAGTGCCAAGTTAGCGTGTGCAGGCCTTCTCTAGCTAATTGAAGACTAGGCATGGGCTCTTTGGAGAAAATGGTACACAGGACCCTCTCGAGAAGACCATTGGCCAGACTCTCCATATATTGCACTTAATGCATGAAGAGAGGTTTCAACCACTCATTCTTACCTTCATTTACTTCAAGTGAAAACATGCTCGAGGTCGGATCAAATGGCACCTGGAGAACGCGATAAACCTTTCGGCGATTGGACCTGACGCCTTTGGCCCCCTTTGCACAGCTCTTTTATTTCCCAGGTGACCAAGGGCTGTGACTCTGTGTTTACTATCAAAGGATCTTTCGACGTTCGTGAATAGGAAGGGGTTGATCCCTGTCCCTTGAAATCGCGATGAGCGAAACGTCGAGATGGCTTGAGTTGGCGACGCGCGTCTCCCTTAGATCCAACGGCTCTGAACTCACCCGATGATGTTGTGGGCCCCAGGTCCTGGACGTTCTCGTTGCTTCGTGCATCGGGGATATGAGGGAGCTGCTTCTTGCACTTCAAAATTGCGATGGGCAAAAAGGCGGGAAGCCTAATCGCGCGCTAGGTGTTCGTTTTAGATGGACGGCTGAGACTGCCCCTTGATACTATGGGCCCAAATTTTAGGCACTATTGGCACTTCAGGGTTTGGGGTTTCGAGATGTACAATGACATAAAACCTTCACCCTTCGAACTCGCGACTCTCGAAAGGCCGACGTGACCAGATCTTGTGCCACGTGTCCTTTGGGATAAATGACTGCCATCCATTCCTGCACCTGACATGGGCGCTATCCAACGCTAACCTCGGCGCGACTTCGCTAACCGCGATTTCCCGCCAACCGTTGATCTGATCCTTTGGACGCATCCTGGCTGTTGAAATTAGACTGCTCGCTTGCTTGATTTAGGCCCGAAATGGATTTCTTCCGTGAGCTGCGCTCGACACTCATCGCGCCACTTGCAAACCAGATCGCTCTTGTGCTTCAGACGAAAAATGTTACTAACATTAGGCTCCATGGAGGATAGAGTCATCCCTGTGATGCTCTAAGGAATCATTTTTCAGTTCCAGTGCCTTGCTGTTGGGCTATGGAGCCATTTACTAAGCCGAAACAATAAAAGTAAACACAAAGAACTAAAAGGACGATATTTACAAAACATAGGAGCCACCGAAGGCTCAGACAAAACACTTTTTAAGAAATGTCCATTTACTGGGCTGTTGAAAACTTCTTCACCCTCCAAATCCTGTAGACGATGTGTTATTTGAGAAGAATTCAGAGATTTTGAAAGGCCCAATCCATAGGGCTTCAAATTTGCCATGCTTGCCCTTGTCTTTCTTAGGAGCATTCCATTTCAGTACCAGGACTCCTATCCGGAACTCCTCCTTCCTGTCTTTCTTATCGAAAACCTACTTGATCCTCTGCTGATGGTCCTGAAGTCTGATCATTACCTACTCTCTAGCTTGCTGGACTTCTATCAGCTGATGAATTCTTCGAATCATATCATTGGTCTCTTCTTGATAATCCTGGAAGAATTTCGCTACGGGAATGGTCAGCTGAGAAGGGAAAACAACTTCTACTCTGTAAACTAACTCGAAAGGGGAGGTGCCTATAGATCTCTTTGTGGTCACCCGATCGGCCCATAGAGCGAACTTCAGCCTCAAATTCCAAGCCCTTTTGTTGTCCTCCAATAATCTTTTGATGATTCTCATCAGGCTTTTGTTGGAAGAATATGCTAAACCATTTCCCTGGGGATAGTATGGGGTGGAGTGAATCAGATCGATCCCAAATTGTTCACGGAACTTGACTAACGGCTCAGCCTTGAAAGAGGTTACGTTATCAGTAACAATCTTTCTTGGGCAGCCAAACCTTACGATGAGGTCTTCCAGGAATCCAATAATTACCTTGTGGGAAGTACTCCTGGTAGGGATAGCTTCAATCCACTTGGTAAAGAAATCTGTAGCAGTCAGGATCCATCTGTGCTGCTCGCTAGAAGCAGGGTGGATTTCTCCAATAAAATCTAGGCCCCATTGCCGGAAAGGTCCTGAAACAACTACAAGCTTTAAGGAAAATGACTTGAGTTGTTGCTTTCCTGAAAATCTTTGGCATGTGATACAGGCTCTAACTCCTCTATGGACATCAGCGAACAAGGTGGGTCAGTAGTACCCGGATTTGAGAATTTTGTGGGCTATGGTATTCCAGGAATGGTGCCCTCCACATAGGTCGCTATGAAATTCGACCATGATCCTGTCGGCCTCTCGTGGATCCATGAATTTTAAAAGCACCCGCAGGGGGTCTTTCCAATATAAAATTTGATCGATAAGGCAGTATCTGAATGCCTTGAGCTTCAGACCTCTTGCTTTGTTTCTTTGCAAGCCATTTGGGGGCTGCAACTCCTACAAAAAATATATGACATCCTTATACCAAGGACATCGAGCCAACAAGGGTTCTGTTTGAGGGCTTACGTCGGACAACTGATTCTGCTGATTTTCTGATCGTGCATTAATGAAATCCACCCCCAAAGCTTTGCGATTAGCTTCAGCCAACAGCTTGGCTAAGCCTTGAAACTTGATCAATCTGGTAGGCCTTATTTCCAAGTCAAATTCCAGGATCTTCGCTATCCATTTACTCCTCTTTTCATCAATGTCGGGTTGTACAAGGATGTCCTTCACAGAGGCTGAAGGAACGTATGCGGTCACTTTTGAGTGCAAGACATAGACTCTAAAAGCTTTGAGATCTTTCACTAAGGAATAGGCCTGCTTCTCCATGATTTCATATCTGACCTCTGCATCTCTTAATGCCTTGTTAAAGAAGGCAATGGGTTGCTCTTGCCCTTCCTCATTTTTCTGCAACAAGACCGCTGCTACTGTATCAAAAGAAGCGAAAGAGAAGATTAGGAAATCTTTGGAATAGTCGGGACTGATCATCACAGGTGCCTCAACCAATGCCCTTTTTATTTGAACAAAAGATTCCCTGGGTTTTGCGGTCCATTTCACTTCATTTCCCTTTTTGAGCATAGTTGTGATGTGTTTCACCAGCTCAGCAAAATTCGAGACGAATCTCCTCAGAAAATTAATCTTTCCCAGAAAGGCCTGAACTTCCTTCTTAGATCTGGGAAGTGACAAGGTCTGAATTGCCTCCACTCTGCTAGGATCAATCCTCACTCCTTCTGCTGATACTATATGGCCTAATAGCTTCCCCTCCTACATAGCAAACAAATATTTCTTGGGGTTTAGGGAAAGGCCAAACCTTCGACACTTCAATAAAGCTTTCCTCAGGTGACAACAATGCTCTTTGTCTGACTTCGAGAAGACTGTGATGTCATCCAGATAGATCACTACAAACTGATCTTTCCCCCTGATAAAATCTATGCCCATGGCTCGCTGAAATGTCACTCCTGCATTCATTATTCCAAATGGAATTTTGGCATACATGAATGTGCCCCAAGGAGTGGTAAAACACATTTTTTCTCTGTCTTCAGGCATGACCGATATCTGATTATAGCCAGAGAAACCATCAATCATGGAGATCCTAGATGCACCGGTTACCCTCTGCAATATGTGTTCCATGTTGGCAGGGGATAATTGTCTTTCTTTGAGCTCCTGTTCAGGTTCCTGAAGTCGACACAAAGCCTGATTTCTCCGCTTAGTTTCCTTACCGGAACCAAATTGGCCACCCATTCAGAATATCTCAGGGGAACGATGATCTGGAATTCTAACAACTTCTTCACTTCTTTCTCCATGACAGGAAGTAACATGGGATTTATCTGTCTTAGCTTCTGCCTGAATGGCTTAGCCCCTTCCTTCAGTGGGATATTGTGTTCCATCACGGATGTGTCATATGTCTTGAGATCTTCGTAAGTCCATGCAAACACATCAACAAATTCTCTTAGAAACTCAGTATATTCGGCCCTTTGTTCTGTGGTCAAACTCCTTGACAGCTTGACATACTTAGGCTCCTCCGACGTGCCAATGTTGCACTCGGTTGTATCAACATCTTCATCTGAAACTCTACCATTCACTGCCGCGTCATTCCCATCGAACAATCTTTCTAAAGGAATTAGTTCCCTCGGAATGTGATTGCTAGGTAGTTGAATGATTTGGTGGTTAGAAATTTTATTTAAAAACACCTCAAGATGAGGGTTATCTTCTGTATCAGGATCCTGATCAACGTGCAACGTAGAAAATTCATCAACAGATTGGAGAAATTTCTCAATTTCCAGATTATCTTCGAATACCTTCCAATGCTTGACATTGTCTGGTACAGAGGGCCTATATTTTATCTCAACATCATATTTGGCCATAGACGGCTGAGTGAACTTGAACTGGCTAGCTGAAACAGCTGAAGAATCGGCCACAGTATTATCCTCCCTTCGAATAAAAGATATATTGAAGGCATAGAAGAAATTGTCAATCAGGTCCCATACTTCATTTCTGTAATTTCTGAGTGGAGGGTGCTTAGCCTGATAAGTGTTTCTGATCTGTTGGACCACCAACTCTGCATCTGCAAACACTGCTACCTCCTGAATTCCCATTTCCCTTGCAGCTCTCAATCCTAGAACAAGGGCTTCATATTCTACCACATTGTTGGTGGTTTCAAATTCCAGCTTATATGACAAGGACATGGTTTCCTGAGAAGGGGACACAAAAAACACCCCAGCACCAGCACCTTCCCTCGAACAGGCTCCATCAAATTTTTTTTTCCAGACGAGGGTGATGGAGGGAGGAAACTCATGAGGAGTGGTGGGCTTCTCTCTGAGTTTAAGAGGGGGCTCGAGAGTATGAGTGAGTTGCAGTAAACTGGAACCTAAATCAGTGTCTAAGGCAAAAATAAGATGGTTGGTGGGATTAGCTTCATCACTAATTATATAGGCCAACTGGGCTTCCCTATATAGCCTCCTATGTTCTCCCCCAAACACCGAGATAGTAGCATAGGTTAGGTCCATCTGCAAAGTTCCCCCCGGTCTTTTTATCCAAGATCTTGATAACAACATACCGAAGTTGGGGGCGACATCAACCACTACAATATCCATGACCACACTTTTCATGGGCAACTTAAACAAGGTCACGACCAGGTCTTTGATAACCTCGAGACATTAAACTTTCCTGGAGTCGAAGGAATAGAGGTCATGATAGGCTCGGGTGAATTCTAGCCCTAATTCTTCCATGAAAATTTTGGGCATGAGGTTGTGAGAAGCCCCTGAATCCATCAAGCAGTTGTGCAGTACCTTGTCATGTATGTTCAAGGAAGTGTAGAAGGGAGGGGATGAGTCATTCCTATATTCTACCATAGGACCTAAAATAACTACATGATTTTCATCTTGCAAATTAATGGAGTCTGTGGGAAGGCAGGAGACCTCAGACTGTAAAAGCTCAGAAAAACGTTTCTTGAACCCTTCTTGTTTAATCAATTCGGTTAGGGGCACAAGAATTCTGATCTTTTGAATTGCATGCTCGAAATTAAAAGAAGATGTAAGCTTTGGAATTTCTCTTATTTCGGGAACATGACTCTGGATTATGGGAGAGAGGGGTTGGTGCTTCTTACCTCTGTGACTATCTGCTACTTCATTGGTAGGTTTCTCTGTCCTAGTGGACTGCTTAGGAACGTCAGGCGCTATAGTATTTTTCTTGGAACTCAGATCATAGCTGCCTTGGCCGCCACTAATCTTGTCTCCCTTGCTCAGTTCATTTAGCTGACTATCCATGAGAGACTCCTCATATGCTGATTGAGTAAGATGAGGAAAAGGAGGAGTGTCTCCGAAGCAATGGATTTCATGATCAGGTTCCTTTGTTCCCCCTTCTTCCTCCTCGGCCATAAAATTGTTTCGAAAAGGGGCCTGAATTTTCTAGTCCTCTCTGTCTCTCCCCCTCTCTCTTTGCACAGTTGGGGGAACAACCTTGTTTGGCCTCCTGAAACCTACTTTGTTTTCGATGTTTTGAGGGCCCTTGTATGCTTGTCTCCCTTCCACCTTCATTTTCTCCATCTCTGCAGACAGAGACTTCACCATCTTGGTCAGCTCATCCACTTGAGGGTGGGGCATCAATGGGCCAAAAGTTGAGGTTTCCGATCTTCCCTTTCTCCTGTGTGCGTCGGCCTTATTCCTTAGTCTATCAGCTTCTAACACATTTGATTCCACATCTATGGCTTCATCTTGCATTTGAGCTAAGGAGGTGACTCTTCTTTCTCTTAATAAAAGACAAAAATCGGGACCAAACGCACTAGCATAAGAAATTTTGGTCGAGGCTTCTGAAGGCTTTATTTCGGCGGGGATTTTATTATACATATTATTGAATCTTTTGGAGAAGTCTGAGACAGACTTTCCTTCCATCTTCTTCAAAGACCCGAACTCCGTCATGTAATAGATGAAATCCTTCCTGTCTCCCCACTGCCTTAAGAAAGCACTATCCAGGGCTTCGATCCCAGCAATAAATTCGGGGGCCAACCCTCTAAACCACTTCCTCACCTCACCATCCAGGCTCTGGACAAAGACTCTCATCCAGGCATCTTCATTTTCGATGTTCAGGTTGTCTGCATAATTGTAGAAAGCAGCCAGATGCTCTTCAGCAGTTACATCCCCTTCCCCAGTGAACTTGGGCATGTATTTCAAGTAATCTCCAGCAGGGAGAGGATTCATAGGATGAGGTAGAATTAAGGGAGCATACCTGGCAGTGACTATGGTGTCCATTCTGTTTAGAGGGGGATTAGCACCAGCCATAGGAATATTAGGTGGGGGGGAACTTGGAGGAGAAGGAGTTCGCGAAGGGGCTACTGGGACTGAGTTTCAAAGTGGAGTGGGAAACAACAGGGGATTTAAGGAAAAGGCTAACGAGCTCAAGTCAACATGTGCTCCTCTTTGTGCAGGAGTGCAGAAATATTCTGTAGTCCTGGACCTATGCCAAGGTACAGCTCCGGAGGAGAGGGGAGTGACAAGGGTTTCTCCCTCCAATCCCAGACTAGGAGGGGAAAACTCAGCAAGAACACTCCCAAAGTTCAGGAAACGGGAAACCTCTGAAGGAGGCCTATTAAGAAAATGAGGAGGAGAAAATGAAGTTCCTACAGAAGGAGATGGCGGATTACCTGGTTCGGTGATGGAAGCTTCTTCTTCAGAGTTCTTTCCTTTTCTGAGAACCACCTCCGAATCAGTTTCAGGTGTAGCTAGAGGCAGTTGTGGGTGAGACCGTGTGTGTCTGCCTCTGAAAGCCACAATTAACACGACAGGTTTGCCACAGTGGAGTCGTCACAATGGAGTCTCTAGGTGCACAGTAGCAATCTTCAAAGGCTCTAATACATGATGCACCTTGAGAATCAGAGGCTCAATGTCGTTCAATCCTGGGGAAAAGTTTCAACTTCGTCCCCGGCAACGGCGCCAGAAATGTTAGCGTCGAAAGTCACCCCTGGATTGCAGCAGGAGCAGAGCCCGACGCCCATCATTTTATGTCATGATTTATTTAATGGGGTGATCGAATGGACGTCAACTCAGAACGATGTGGTTCCAACTCCGAAACTAGGCCGGGCATGCATGGGCAAATAAGGTCTTAGATAAACTTCAGACAGTAATTTGTAGTAAGGGTGAGCAGGGGGAAGACTTGTATAAGAGAAAGGCAAAGGTCTGTTGTAAACATCAAGTTTCTAACAGACTGTAGGAGAAAACATCTAAACGCAAGATCTTCTTACCTTCAAATGAAAAACACCGGAGAATACAACAATGCAACAATAAATCCTTTATCATAACATGATTGCAATAATTCGCACGAATCAGTCGTTCACGAACTCTCACAGTATGAGATGAAAGCCAGATGGAATAAGAAAGATTGGCTGTCATAAAACAAGAAATCTCACATATATATGCATGACCAGAAAGCTAGAATGTCTATTAAAACTTTACAGTCGGGAGCTTCGCTCTACCATCGATAGATTACAAAATACAAAGAATGAGTCAATATACTCAGGAAAATTCACCTAACAGAGGCATGTTCAGCCATCCAAGGCGTGGTGTCCCTTCAGCCGAATTCGGACGGATAATCCCTATCAGATGCTACCTTAACTGCGCATGGCTCCTGCAAGGGGAGTAGCTGAGCCATTAAGTGCCAAGTTAGCGTGTGCAGGCCTCCTCTGGCTAATTGAAGACTAGGCATGGCCTCTTTGGAGAAAATGGTAGACAGGACCCTCTCGAGCAGACCGCTGGCTAGGCTCTCCATATCTTGCACTTAATGCATGAAGAGAGGTTTCAACCACTCTTTCTTACCTTCATTTACTTCAAGCAAAAATAGGCTCAAGGTCGGATCAAATGGCACCCGGAGAACGCGATGAACCTTTCGGTGACTGGACCCGACGCCTTTGGCCCTCTTTGCGCAGATCTTTTATTTCCCAGGTGACCACGGGCTGTGACTCTGTGTTTACTCTCGAAGGAGCTTTCGACATTCGTGAATAGGAAGGGGCTGATCCCTGTCCCTTGAAATCGCGATGAGAGAAACGCCAAGATGGCTTGAGTTGGTGACGCACGTCTCCCTTAGATCCGATGGCTTTGAACTCACTTGATGATGCTGTGGGCCCCAGGTCCTGGACGTTCTCATTGCTTCGCGCATCAGGGATATGAGGGAGATGCTTCTTGCACTTCAAAATCGTGTTGGGCGAAAAGGTGGGAAGCCTAATCGCGCGCCAGGTGTTCATTTTAGATGGACAGTTGAGACTGCCCCTTGATACTATGGGCCCAACATTTAGGCACTATTGGCACTTTGGGGTTTGGGGTTTCGAGATGTACAATGACATAAAACCTTCACCCTTCGAACTCGTGACTGTCGAAAGGCCGACGTGACCAGATCTCGTGCGATGTGTCCTTTGGGATGAACGACTGTCATCCATTCCTGCGCCTGACATGGGTGCTATACAACGCTAACCTCGGCGCGACTTCGCTAATCACTATTTCCCGCCATCCATTGATCTGATCCTTTGGACGCATCCTGACTGTTGAAATCAGACTGTTCGCTCACTTGATTTAGTCCCGAAATGGATTTCTTCCGTGAGCTGTGCTCGGCACTCATCGCGCCACTTGCAAACCTGATCGCTCTTGTGATTCAGATGAGAAAAGTTACTAACAGAATGGTAAATATCTCTCATGCCTCTATCATATGATTGGATGAACCATTATCCAGGAACCATGCACTCCTCATAGTCGTGTTGGTGGAAAGGCAAGAAACTAGTGAGTAACCCTTCTCAAACTTCACTACAAACTCATCAATTTGTGTCTCTATTGATGTTGTTTTGTGTGTCTTTCCATTACCCTTATTCTTCTTATCTGGGCATTGAGATGCATAATTTCCATTCTTATGACATGAGAAGCACTTGATTTTACTCAATTCCTTCTTCTTCCCTAGCTGTGATGATCCCCCATCATTATAACCCTTCTTGCTAGAACTATTTCCTTTGCCCTTCCTTGTCTTATTGACAAGAGACAAGTTCTCTTCACTACCTCCCTACTTGTTGCTATTAGACTCCTCCCAAGTCTCTTTCTATATAAAATCATCCCAAAGTCTATGCCAATTTGGGATATTTTCCCAAGTGATGACTCCCTTGACAAATGGTTCCCATGACTCGGGAAGAACATTCAATGCCACATTCACGAGCTCTGTGTCCTATTTTTTCTCCCCTGTGGCTCCAAGATGATCACACACCTATTTGATCCTCATGAGATAGTTGGTAACATTATCATATCTAGATATATGCACCAATCTGAGTTTATTCCTTAAGACCATCTTCCTATTCATGTTTGTGCTTTGAAATAACCCTGCCAAGGAATCAAACATTTATTTCATCGTTTTCTTCTCATACAAATGAGGAATTAGATGATCCTTGACTTAATCCAATATGACCCTCTATGCTTTGACCTCCTTCTTTTTGTAGGCTTCCAAAGTTGTTGGATCTATTGGTGGAGTAACAACTTTGTCCACTAACTCTCAAAGGTCATACTCCTTAAATGCCAAAGCTACTCTTTCTTTCCAAGAGAGGAAATTGGATCCTCCATCCAATCTAATTCAACTCTTAATGGTGTTTCTACCATCCCTAAGACCTAATAACCTTCCATGGAAATAACTTGCTACTCAAAACTACCCCTGTACTGACCTATACGAACTTGCACATGTCTGTCACCACTGGAACCCATGTGTGTATGTGTATGTGCACACTGACACCCGCGTATGCATGTTCATGTGCACACTACCACTCACATGTGTACACACCTATGCACACTTACACCTATGTATGTGCATGTCTGTTCACACTACCACCCGTGTTTATACGCGCATGTCCCTTCTTGCAACCTACATACAATTTTAAACTTGCAAAACCCTAGTTCTACCATAGTACAATTGTTCCCTAAAACTCATCCTTTGATTTCCTCTTGTTGGTTATGGATCTACTATGGATTTGATATCTAGCTTCCCCTCAAATCATGCGCTCTAATACCATGTTTGAATGTCTCCTACCCAACACTCGACAGTTAATTTATAATAATTACTTATTGAATTGAAGCACACCTAAGTAATCAACTAAACATTCAACATAAGCATAAACAAGGAAACGAAAAATCAGGCACACATTGTTGGCACACAGGGGCAGACCCAAGGTTCAATGCTTCAACAACTCACCAACAAAACCCTAACTATCGACCCTTTCGGCAACACCTGCGAAGCAGATGAAGTCTCACCCGAGGTAGAGGCAGGGGTGGTTGCAGAACTCAGGTGTCTACAATCTTACTGGGACACATATATGTGATTACACCACTCTAACAAGCACTTAGTAGTTAGCATTCATCAGTATCTAACCCTTATTCACATCACAGATAAAACCCTACTTACAAAGCATCGCAATATTCAATCAGATCTAGCACATCTAAGCACTTAGCATATGGAAATAGGTCAGATCTGGCATTCATTCACATCACTAAGCACTAAGTTATCCTATCAGATTAATCTAACCATACATTACTACACTAAGCATCAATCACATGAACAATATAACAACCATAATGCACAAAGAAACCATAACACAGGATATACATGGTTCACCCCAGTGTGGGGCTACATCCACCAACTCTTCTTCTTCTTTATTGTCTTCTATCAATCATCTACATGCACATATCCACAACATCCTAATATACATAGGATAGGAGATCTGTGTGCACCTCACCAGATCCTCCTTCCCCAAGTTAGGTCACAACACAAAGCTTCTCATAGTCTGTGCACAAAGAACTATAGATGACTTGCACTTAGCTCTGCAAGTCTCAACATACACTATGCACAAAGCCTCTTACAAATGACTCTTTCTTACATCGCCTAGCCTTCTATTTATACATTACAAAAGGGCCTAAATATGGTTAAACCCATGGGATGACATCCCATACATGTTACATAAACCCTAAACCCAAAAATGCCCTAAAAAGGGGCCGAGATCCCGCAATCTCCGCTTCGACTTGCGCTTCGCCTTAGACCAGCTTGTCGAAGTCCCAAAAGAGGTCAAACATGACCAGTGCTTCCAAAAAACTTGGTCAAGGGCCAACATCCCCCCAACACTTGAATAACTGTCTCGGTCACAGGCCCTGCCAAGCGTTGTTCTACTGAAGTGACTACTTGTTCCAGCTCTGCACCTCATCCTTCAATCTCCTCAAACAGTATACAAGTTGCATCCTACACTGGCTGGAGCTTCTGGGTCACTTCCATGTCTCTACTATGGATAGCATGGACTTGTTGTTGAGCAGTGCGTTGTTCCTGGGATCTTTTCATTCTCTCAACCACTAATAAGGGCTTCAACTGCACTTTCACCGTTGTTGCTTGCTTCTTTGCCTCCTGGAGCTGTGACTCCAGTGTCCTTAGTTCAGGGTCCTCTGTAAGTCACTCATAAGTTTGTGCACTTCAGCTGTTTAGTTGTTTACATTCCATGGCTAATGCTTTGATTCTCTCAATTGCGTTCCGGGCAGTTGCTTCTCTCTGATCGCGCACTTCTTGTGGAGTGCTTGCCACTGCCTGTAACTCTAGTTCGACTACTCTATGTTAGAGTTGTTGAATGGCCTCAAAAAGCTTCGCTACTTGACTCTCCACTGGTCTTCTTCTATCTGTTCTAAACATGTCACAAAGCGAAGTGATCTGGTGACTGCTTCTTTAACGCCCATCTGCTCTGAGAACAGTTGTTCTTTCTCCTTCTGGATTTGCACTCTATCCTCTGTGAACTTTACTTGGAGGTCGTCTTTTTCCTGTTGTGCAACCCGACGTTGCTCTATGACTTCCTCTTGTACTTTCTTCAGGGCCTCTATGGTCTGTTCTTTTTTTTCCTAGACACGACGAAGGTGAGCTTCAGTCGCATTTCTATTCTACGGAGTTGGGCAGGCTCATCTCCCAGCTCTGTTTCTTCTGATGGCGGGGGCACAGTAGAAATTGCGTGGTTGGTGTGAAGGGCTTGTTGTACCCCTCTCAGCTCTGCTTCAATCCTTTCATACATGGTCTCTTGTTTTTCTTCATTGCGCTGTAAAATATCTTATGAGGTATCTGATACAATGTCAGAATCCTCTCCAGCTGTGGTTTGACTGCGCTTATCCCCTTTAGGAGGTACACAGTAATAAATGTGTAGTTGAAGTCCCTCAAGACACTGTCACGACGCACCGTGCCAGCCAGAGGCGGGATGTAGTTGGGAAGGATGGATGGGATTAGCTTCACATTTTCCAAGTCATCTCCATGCTTGGTTCGTTTCTTGTTCGCAGCTCGGGATGGTCCAGATCCACGAGTAGTCGACGGGGATGCTTGCACTCCTCTCGTCGATGAAGCTTGAATCCCTATGGACATGACCTTTTCATCCATTAGATCGATTAGAATTTCCTCTACTGACTTTTCCAAAGCACTATGCTTACCCGACATACACTCTCGAGATCGGATATCTTAGGTCGATGAATAAACAATCAATGCAATAGAACAGGTGGCGAAGTCTCAATAAACATAGTGTGGTAATAGTCAGCTCTCTGTGGGCTCGAAGAATCATTGTTTGCAAAAGTGTTCTCGGTGCAATGTTCGACGGGATAAATAGACAACATCGTAACAAATTCTTCTAACGAGTCAAAAAGCCTTAATCAATGTAATTCCAATGGTCTAATGGCGAGCTTCCGGGCCATAACTGCTTTTATAACCGTTCGGGAGCATCGGTCTAACGGTCATAATGCCTCCAATAGTTATATTTCTCCGCCATGGCGAAGTCCCAACCTGCATTGTTCTGATATTTCAACGAAGTTCAAATTCTATAATCCTTTCTTCTATGAAGTCCTTTCTGGAACTTCTTGCGATTTTTCTAACTTTTCTTTCTTCTTGTTGAGATTTCTAGCCTTCTTTCCTATAATCTGAGTTATTGGGTTCCTCTTCCCATTTTGATTCTTATCTTTTCTTGGCATAGTAACTTCGCGTTGTTGATGATCTTTCATAAGATTCAAGGGAAATACTTCTTCTTTGTCTGGGGTAGGTGCTCTACTCTCCTGTATGGACAAGTTTTTCAAGTCTGTCTGTGTTGTTTCAACTTTGACATCCAAGTCTCTGGTCCTTAGTAGCTTCGAATTGTTTTCCTGTTCTTTTATTAAGTGCGCTATTCTCCTAGTCATGAAATCTTTTAATTCTTGTTTTTTGTGTTCTAGGGCTTCCTCTTCTTTTCTTCGAATCTGATCTTTCTCAATCCAGGTTTTTCCTAGCAACATAGCAAATGGGGCATTATTCTCAACAAATTTAACGACCTCAAATTCTTCCTCTGTAGAAGTTCCATGAGCACTCATAGATGTTTGGGTGAGTCTTCCACATAGGGTTATCAACTTTCCTTTAAATAATACTATTCCTCCCAACGAGGGAACCATAGTTGTCTTTCCCAAGGTTTCCCAAGTTCTTTTTGTCATAATATTTACATGTGTCTCTTCATCCAGAATATAGTCTATGTCGAAGTCTCATATTCTTGCTTCTATACATTCTTTTTCTTTTAACATGTCTGATAAGTTGATGCCTCTATGATCATTCAGGGTTTCTTTCATCTGCAATAATAAAGTCTCTTATTCTCTCTAGGGTTATATCATATCTTTAGTTTCTTGGCCTTCTTCAGGGTTTTCTTGTCTCATATTCATCTTTTCAACTTTAGAAATCATTCTAGGGCAATCTAAAACTTCATGGTGCATAGCTTTATAACAAAGACAACTAGGTCTTCTACCAGGGAATTCCTTAGCAAGATGTCCCGGTCTTCTATAATTGTAACACAGAGTTAATCCTCTCTTTCTTTTAAATGATCCCCAACCTTTCCTGTACTGCGCACTAGGATCATAGTAACTAACCTGCAAAAAAAAAAATCTAGGATCCTCCATCCATTTGTTAGTCCAAACATTATTTCTATGCATAGGAATAACATATCTTTCATTATTTCTAGTAGATCTACTCATATGAAATCTGTTTTCTTCTAGTTGTGCCCTAGTTTTCAGACTAGGACAAAATTTATCAAACATACCTAGATCCATTCTTTTGAAAAAAAAAATTCACTTATCTTACCTTTATCAGAGCACAAAGCTTTTAGATCTTACCTCTTTTTCTTCAGATCTGATTCCTTTCTTGGCATAGAGATTCACAAGTCAAGTAGACTATCGTGCACTAAAGCAATAGATCTATGCACAGAGCTTTCTTTTTCTTCAGTTCCTAGAAATCACAGTTTCAGTTCTTTCAGGTCCCGACAATGGAACCATTTGTTGGTACATAGGGCCAGACCCAGGGTTCAACGCTTCAGCAATGCACCAACAAAACCCTAACTACCGGCCCTTTCAACAACACTTGCAAAGAAAATGAAGTCTCACCCGAGGTAGAGGCAGGGGTGGTTGCAGAACTTGGGTGTCTACAACCTTGCTGGGACACAAATATGTGATTACACCACTCTAACAAGCACTTAGCAGTTAGCATTCATCAGTATCTAACCCGTATTCACATTGCAAATAAAACCCTACTTACAAAGAAGTGCAGTATTCAATCATATCTAGCACATCTAAGCACTTAGCATATGGAAATAGGTTAGATCTAGCATTCATTCACATCACTAAGCACTAAGCTATCCTATCAGATTCATCTAACCATACATTACTACACTAAGCATCAATCACATGAACAATATAACAACCATAATGCACAAAGCAACCATAACACAGGATATACGTGGTTCACCCCAGTGTGGGGATACGTCCACCAACTCTTCTTCTTCTTTATTGTCTTATGTCAATCATGCACAGAGCCAAAACATCCTACTCCGCATAGGACAGGATATCTGCGCGCATCTCACCAGATCCTCCTTCCCCGAGTTAGGTCACAGCACAAAGCTTCTCACAATCTGTGCACAAAGCACTATAGATGACTTGCACTTAGCTCTGCAAGTCTCAACATACACTATGCACAAAGCCTCTTACAACTGACTCTTTCTTACATCGCCTAGCCTTCTATTTATACATTACAAAAGGGCCTAAACATGGGTAAACCCATGGGCCGACATCCCGTACCCATCACATAAACCCTAAACCCAAAAATTCCCTAAAAAGGGGCCAAGATCCCACGGTCTCCGCTTCGACTTGCGCTCCGCCTTCGACCAGCCTGTCGAAGTCCCAAAAGAGGTCAAACATGACCAATGTTTCCACAAAACCTGGTCAAGGGCCAACACACATAAACACCAATATTTTTGGGTAGATACCCCTGCAAAAAACCTGGAGGGAAAACCAGTGATGAGAATGATTTTATTATGCTAAAATCAGGGCTCCCATAATAGGGATAATAGCCCACTAAGAGAAATACAACTACAGAAAAACTTGGCAAAGCCTATTCCATTGTACGACCCATAACTGCATGCTTTTTTAGATGTACACGACTATCCCTATTGTGCACCTACATACACGCGTCTTTCTCCACTAGCACCCATGTACAAGTACGTAAAACCTGTACAAAAATCTCCATACGACACAACTCTTTCATGTGGGTTCTCCTGACTAAAACCCACCTTTGTGATCCTTTATTATCTCTTCTCATTGACCCGATCTCTAGATGGAATTCCTTCTCCACATATCCAAGATCTTGAATCATAGTCCTTCGTGATCCAACTCTTTGTGTCAACTCTTTCAACACAAGTATCGAGTGTCTTCCTCCTTCACCCTAGCCTTGCCTTTATAATCGCATGGGGGATTCACCTTGTTGACCAATATCTTATCACATTCATTCATAATTGGGGTTTTTAAATTGAGAAAAATAAAGACAATATATTGTAGGTATTGGGGGGGGATGTGGGGTCTCAATGGGTTTTATAGGTATTGGGGGGGTATAAAAAGGGGTATCTAGTAATGATCAGAATCTAGACCAGGGATCAAAATTTAGCTCAAAAATCAAAGTTCTCATAATTCTCTCAAAACAAACAAGTGCGTAGCCCTCATCGTCACAAACCCAATGCAACTTGTTTGGGTTCAAACAGACATCGGATGAGTGAGATATCACATTCTGTTCGAATCGTCAAACAGGCAAAAAAAAAAGTGTTGACTGTACAGTCCATACGGATGCTGACGTGGCAGCGGTCGTACGATGACATGGCATGTCCGTACGTTGAGGTGGCATTTGATGACATGGAAATCATTGATTGGAAATTTTTTGGACGAATCATGTTGTGACACGTGGCATTAACATGGCGAGTGGTTTGGTGCCACGTGGCACCCTGTTATTGGTTTGGTTGTTTAAAATATTATGGAGTCCATGGGGATCAAAACCCGGACCTCCCCCACCGTGGAATAGCCTTTGCAAAGTCCGCGCTGCCAATGTACCACATTGTATTTCATATAATATATATGGTTTAAAATATTTTTAAGTTTGATTTGTTTAATGGTTGGTGTAGGGGTCCGGGCTGGGGCTTAGCCCCAGCCTATGATCACATAAACCATACCATATGACCTACACTTTTCACGTGCGGGGTTTGGATTTGGTTTGAAATGGTTACAACGCCCGCCACTTTTCATTTATTCATTCTCCCTTGAAACGAAGCCCCTTTTGCGCTAGCGCGAGGTCACACAGTGACCCATATGCCCATGGTTTTGGTGGTTAGGGGTTGGGCGTGCCATAACCATCCTACAGTTTCACCCGTTTATGGTTATGCGTCGGTGCTAGGTTTTAGCATGATTTTGAGCGCGTGAGCTAGGTAGGCCACACAAAGGTGTGTTTTGGCGAACCAGAGACAACAAGCTTGGAGGAAATGGCAGGAGGCCTAACTTCTTCATTTTTTGGCCAAATGAGGTGTCGAAAAATCCTAGCTAGGGGTTTTTGGACATTTTGAATCCATTGGCACTATTTTCAAATCCATTTGAAGACTTATTTTGTAGGTTTTACACCATTGAACTTTCAGAGAGCTCTAGGGAGCTTGAAGCCCTCATTGATTGAGGTCATGCTCAGATGAGCCAAAGTCTGTTTTCTGTGACTGAATAGTCTTTTTTGGCTAATTGTTATGTTATGAACACATTGGGATAGGTTTCAGAGGATTTTGAGGACTTTTAAAGGTGTTTTTTCCACAAGGAAGCTCAGGGAAGCTCAAGGCCACATGTAGAAGAGGTCATGCCCATATGAGCCATGATCCGTTTTCAAAGTTCTATTAGTCATTTTTGGGGTTTTTATGTATTATGAACCCAATGGTACAACCAGTATTTCCATTGGAGTTGAGAAGCATCTTGTAAAAGAATATTTGACAAATTAATCCCAAAGAGCCAAGTCCATTGATGGAGGCTCAAGGAGATGTAGCCCAGAGAGGGGTGAACTCCTTTATCGTGTTCTTCTTGTTGTGAGTGTTTGCTGGTTATTATTTGCTGCAAGTTATTTTTGTTGTTGTGTTTATTTAAAACACATATTTAACCATTTAAAGGAAAATTTCCTCACACATGAACATTTAAAAAAAGATGCATAAACTTGGCACATAATCTATCTTGCATATTTTAACACATTGAGCAAGGTCTTGAAAAGTTTATTTTAATGAAGTAGAGGGTGCTTGCATAGCATAACAAGTCAACCCCCTATTTTCAGATCAAGTAAAAATAGGGGTTTCTTTTATTAGAAAGATGTGTTGGGAGGGGGGTTCAAAATGATTTTGGGATACATTTATCAATATCTAGTGAAATTAGGGGTATTCTTTAGTATCCCATGAACGGAGGTGTTATGTCCCAGGTTTACTGGGTCACGAAGACCCTGTGTGTAATTTTGAGTTATATCTCCAAAGTGATTGCATGTTGAGATTACTCCTCAATTCACTTGAGATTTAGAAACATGCTAATTACTTTTAGCACTTTCCTTAAATAACTCAATTAGTTAATTACATAATTAATTAATAAAAACAATTTACTTTAATAATACATTTAATTAAAGTAAATTCAAGAGTAGAAGGCTTTGAATGATTTCCACACATCTAAACACATAGACTTGTCCGAAAATACATGTGTGATGATACCACTAGCATCAACAAGGCACAACATCCTGGGTGCAAACCTAGGACGTCCCTCGAGAACCATGTTAGGGCCATTCAAAACAATGCAGAATATAAGACAAGGTAAACCAAATTTCATAAGAAATATCAGTCGTTAAGACATGTAAAATAAGCTGCAACTTAAGACATAAGCCATGCAAAATGATTCACCCTAGTATCCCCTTCAAGCATCACACTTTCCAGGACCCCATTTGAGTTATCAAGTTTAAGTATGGGACGGTCTTCATCCATCCCTATTAGGTGTTCCACCTAGACAAGAAATAAAATAACCTAGGTAGAAGGCATAGGTCCCAAGAGTGACAAGGGAAAGTAAACACCCACCAAGAGTAAGTGTGAATGTGATATGGTATTAGGCTTACTTCATGGCTTATAGTGTTCATTTCTATGAGTGCCTTTGTAGAGGTGAATCTTCCTTGCTTGAGATACCCTTTCCTAGGTACTTTAAAAATTTTTGCATTATGAACCCCTTATTTTCCTTTTGATACCTAGTTATCATTTACAAGTCCCCTTTACAAGGTTTCAAGCTTCATTCCTTTACTTTTTTACTGGGCAGTAGTCCTTTTAATTTGCATCCTAACAAGAGTGATTACCTTTAGAGGGGGTGAATCTCAAGGTGTCCTGAGGCTTTTATGGTGGCCTTTATAATTTAGAAATAACATATACATAGAGCAACTGCATCATCCTCCAAGCCTTCAACCCCTTCTTCGCATGAGAGAATGGACCATAGTCGAAATTTAGGATATGTGGAAGGCTTCAAGATGGAAAGTGTTAAGTATGAATGAGAATGGAACGTTACCCTTGAGAGCCCCCCCCAATATTGCCCCTTTTCCCTAAGTGGAGACAACATGGGACTAGGGCACGGAAGCTGACCACCAAGGTGAAACAAGGCAACTAACACAATTTCCAAAACAAATTATATATTATTTGGCTTCAACCAAGGATCTTCTTCCACATGCATGATAAATTAAGTACAACACTTTCCATGAAATAAGGACTAACATACCTCATGGTGACAATGGCTTACTGTCTCCCATACTCTGGGTTGCTTGAATGTGATGAGCTTTGGTTGATGCAATTGGGAGGTAAATCAGGGGGGTTGTTGGGATGTCATTTGTGGACATGTTGGTCACCATCATCTTGAAGTAGATAATGTTCTCCATTGTGGACCTCAAGACATGATCTCCTCCTGTTACCCCTAGGCATGGGGGGTAACAAGCCCCTCCCTTGATGCATGGAATTTTGTAAAATTTTGTCAAATATAGTTAAATTTCTCATTTTTAAAGGAAAAAAATCAAGCACTAAGGGAAGAAAAGTGAGTTCTATCATTTCCCTTAAGGAGTGTGATTCACAATATTTATCTCCACCTTAATATAAATTCACATAACTTGCTAAATTTTCATAAAATTAAATAAGATTATCTTCTTAATTTTATAAGAATTGTAAAATTTATGAAAAAACTCTTTTAATTATAACATTAAGGTAAATCTTCCATTGAATTTTGTAAAATTGAGAAAATTAAAGTAGTATTTAAGGGTTTGGTCACATTTTTCTTTAGAAAAGAAATCGAATATAACCATTAAAAAAAAATGGTGATACCATCATCACCAAAAAGGAAAAACAAAAATAGTTAATTAAAAAAGTGGAGCAACTATATCACTTATAAAAAAAACTAAAACAAGAAAAACCCTGGAAAAAATAAGACAAAATGATGTTAATGCATCCACACAAATTTTCTTTTAAAAATAGTTTTTGGTAAGAATGGTCATACCTATTTCACTATTTCAAAATATACCAAAAATCACTTTAAAAAACATATAAAAACATTATTACATCCATATAAAAATATTTTAATGCAAAAGTGGTGATACTAGAAACACATTTTTTTTTAAATAATAAAAAACACGAAAAAAAATAACTTTATAGGGTTATGGTAAAGTAAGTAATATAATATGTGTTGAATGTCCATATTCAAAACTTGGTCAATTTTGATTACCAAGCCCAAAATGTCCATACAACATATATGAATTCATATCATAATGAAATTTATGGATTTATAGTTTCATGAATTTAAGAAAACCATTTACATATATTAATAAAAATTTGGCATGATTATATAATTCATAGATTTGGTTATTTGATTCATTTAGTTGGTTTCAATTTTACTTTTATGATCATTTAATGTAATGAGTGCTAAGTGGATTATTAAAATCATGAGAATTATTGGTTAATTTCCACTAATACTCATGGATATGGATCATATATTAATGACTTACTCTACTCCGTTAATCCCAAAAATAATATTTAAAAAGTGAAATACCAAGAAGAATAAAAATTATATATTTAATTTTTCAAGTTTTGTTCCATACTAAATGTAGTGTGATGGTTAGAATAAATAACCATGATACAGCTTGGATAAACACTAAATTTAAGTGTTTCACATGGAAATGGATTAACCATTTAATTTTTGAGAGACAAAAAAATATAGGAAAAAATTGGAATTTTTTTTTTTATTAAAATTTAAAAAATATAATATATATAATAAAAATAGAAATATAAATTATTTAATTATATATCAAACTTAACATTTATAAAGTTATGTACTTGTATTATAATATATATATATATATACACGAAATAACCCCACTTTTCAATCGAGTGCATTCAAAATCTTAAAAGAATAAAATTTAAAATATCATGTTTTCTAATCAAAGTCGTTAGTAAGAGCTAAAACATAGTTTAACATTGAGAATCATTTGCACTTTTTACAATTTTCATTTTATTTATTTATAAATATAAATATTATTAATTTGATTTGAAATGAAATTATTTTTTTAATATTTTAAAAATAGAAAATTAAATTTCCACATATAAATGATAGTCACCTTGCAATGTAGATGTGGATGTATTCATATTGAATTAAATATAAATATTAAAAATATTAAATTGAAAAATTAAACCGCAATGTAAATGTGGATGTATTCATATTGAATTAAATATAAATATTAAAAATATTAAATTAAAAAATTAAACCAAAATGAGAAGAAATTACAAGAATATTTCTGATGTTAAATCAAATTAAAAAACAAGTAGATAGAGAAGGCAAATAAAAGTAACATGCAATTTTACGTGTGAAAACATTCCTTAACACATAAAGAGAAGTCAATACAACTTTCGCACGCGTACACATATATATAAATAAGAAAGTATATATATATATAATTTAATTTAATTTAATATAAAATAATATAATATAATATAATAGTAAACACATGTAAATGAATAGATATCAGGAAAGGAAAGGGGATTATATATATTATTTTATAAGATATAGTGGATAAGAAAGCTAAATAGTTAAGAAAAGCATATGAAAAGAATTATTATTTAAGTATGATTATGTAATTAAATACGAAAATATAATTATTTTATAATTAATTAATCATTATGTTAATAAAGGGTTAAGTATTTTATTGAATGTGGTATAAAGATCATAGAATATTGAGGATTTACATTATCATAAATTAATGTGAGATATGAGGGTAGGAGATTTTGGCATATTTGATTGTTATTATTCTCACACAAATGGAGTATAAAGGAGGAAGAGTAATTGAGCAATTTAATCTTGTATCAAACATATATTTTTTTATAGTAAGGATATATGAAAATTTTATTTCCAAGTTTAGAAACACTGAGTGTTGGTCGGAAGAAATTAATAGTATTATAGGAGTCAAGCAAGGTTTCCCCTATCCCGTACTCTTTTCGACATCTATATTGATAAGTTAGAAGATTGTTTGGAGGATGCATGTTGTTGGGCTGACTCTTGCTAGTATAGTCATCATCCTTCTTCTTTGTGTTGATGATATTGTTCAAGTATGGTGAAGAGTCCCTATGAAAATTTGAGCCACTGTGGATGTGGTAAATGGGTGTTGAAGAGAAAAAAAAAGAGCAT
>ML780143.1:870219-893108 GCA_009831015.1 Picea engelmannii | reverse complement strand
AGGTGCATCCATTGTGGATGGATGCGATGGAAGAGGTGGTGTAGATGGGTAACCTATGGGTGCATCCTTTGAGGATGTACCAAATAAGAAAGGTATTGGGGGTGGGCGGTGATGAACCCCCAAAGGATATACAAGCGATGGAATAACGCCTGGATTGGAAATAGGTAACCCAAAATCCATGGTCGGCTACCCAAAAACCAAACTAGTATTGTAACTAGTGAAAATATCAGCAACCTCCATACATATTAATAATATTGTTATTAGTACCGAATAGTAACATCCAACAACATAAATACAACAAATTTGAGATTTAGATGAGATTTAACTCAACACATAATACCTGTAAGGCAAGTGACTTGTCCATCCCAGGTGGACATTGTTCGGTATCGCTTGCTCCCGCAACCTATAGAAACACAAGAACATTATAAATTTGAGGATGGAAGAAAATAAAAAAAAATCACTATGGTGAATTTACCAAATGTCACACATACCTGTGTATGCGGAACACCGAAAGAGAAGGTTGCCTCTATCGCTGCATCAATGATGAAGACAAACACCGATGCATCTATCGATGTAGAGGGTTTGTTATTTGGGCATAGAAACTACAAAACATCATACGATAAAATATCGAAATAAAGACATGTACTATGTATAACATTGAAGAACATAGAGATGGTTAATATACTTACCTCCTCCATGAAGCTCCGTTGTCCATTGGCCTCCATAGGCCCATAACAAGTCTATCTGCAACTCGAGTATCTGTGAGGTTCAGATGGATGACTTTTATGTCCATGTGCCCTCTCCTTACTGCACTCTACTCTAGGGGTTGAAATTTCAATCCCTTTATCAATGTCATTTTTTTTCGAAGTTTTATGCTAATTATTTTTACTTGTTTTTATTCTTATCATTGTCCTCTTTACATAAAGAATAATGCTATTTTTATTATCTATATATTTAGTTACATTAAATTTGGTTATTCGCAATATATTTTCCACTAGGCACCATGTATTTTCCACTTGAGAAGAATTGGACTACTATGCAACCTTATTTATCTAGAAATACTTTAAATATTTAAATTAAAATTATGTAATGAAAATAATGTTTTAATTTCACTAAGATCATTTTAGAATTTGAGCAATTGATATGCTTAAAATAAGGAATAAGCAACTTCACTTCTAGTCATTTCATTGTAGGAAGACGTTTTTCAAGAAAAGGAATATGCATGAATTAGATTCTTCCAACCAGGTTAGAGAGTTGAATCTTATAATATTATAAACAATAAAAAATACAAAACATGTAATAATGTTAGATACTTCAATAATACCCAAACAAAAAGACTAACATAATGGAATGTAGAATAAAAGAATAAAAATAAAAAATTTAAAATTTAAAAGAAATTGTTTAATATTGTAAATTTTTTTTTTTAATTGGATAAAATTTTTGAAAACATTTTTCTATTATAACTAAATCTTGAATCATGAATACAATTTCACTTTTTTTTAATTTTATTAAATTTATGAAAAAAATCATTTAGTTGTAGTTTAAATGTTTTATTTTTTGGCGGGTATATGATTAGAGTGCACTGAATTCATTTATACATTCAAAAATGCTATTTAAACCCAATTCAAATAAAAAGTGTAAAAAAGAAAATATTTAAACAACACCATGTTGATAAACTTTTACACAATGCAAGTTGATAAACCATGTTTATAATTTGACTTGATAAACTTTTACACAATGCAAGTTGATAAATTTGATAAAGTGAGTGGGTTCTAGTGGAAAGGTACAACATGGTGGTGGGGCCACATGGGCAGAAATAAAATTATTTTTGAATGTGCCAACTGACTCCATTTATTGAAAATCAAATTTTATTTTTTCCCACTACAACCTGGTGGTGGGGCCACTTGGGCAGAAATTAAATTAGTTTTGAAAGTGACAGCTGCAGCGCCAGCTACAATTATTGAAAATCATATTTTTCAACAGGTCGAGACGGTGTGGTTTTAAATTTCTGGCCAATCCAGAACTCTGGTCGATTTTCTGAGCATAAATTGATTTAAAATGAGGCAAAATCTTTGAAATAAAATTTCTAAAATACATGGAACTTTGATCCTGCGAAACTCAGGCTACCCTTGAAAATCTCGCTGGATTCAGACCATTTTTTTCCCTGAAAAACAAATATGTTTACTCCTTAGTTAGTTGGCCTACTCTCCCACCTTCTAACAATTATACGGAGAATACGTATAAAAAGAGAGGGTAGTTACGTTACGTTTGGCTGACCTCAGACACATGCAAGGAGTATCCCCGTAGTTACGTTACGTTTGGCTGACCTCAGACACATGCGTAGAACCAATCATTTGGTATTTTGGTTTTTTATTACATTGAAAACAAACATTATACTAGCACAGCCACAATTACGTGGCTGATTAACGCCAAAAGGCAGAAAGGCGGACACCACATAAATGAAACTAAACGCACTTAGCACAGAAATGAAACGAAACGCAGTCAGTATAGAAACGTGGCTACAATTGTGTGTAAATATTTTTTAATCAAGTAGACGTGGCAATAAGTTACTGAACACAGTAATTTTTAAACACGATTAGGTAAATGTAAAAAAGTAAACATATAAATGGATGTCTTTATAACAGCTCGGAAGTTAATGGATGAAATCAGAGCCATTCATTTATTGTGACGACTAAGAATATTCTAGGCATATTTAATCTCGTCCATAGAAAACGTATTAAGAACTAAAAACCTATTAAATGTGCCCATTATCAATAGGTATACGCCTTTAGGCGTAAATATACACAAATGTAGGATCCGACGGACCTTTTGTCAACGGACTCCAATTCTGATTTCAATGCACATGATCATCTGTTCCCCATGTAGCTGTGCTTCATACACCCCAATTCCCAATTCAGACACAGAGATTCATTAAATGCTCTCTCCGTCTGGCAATAATTAGCAGAGAACCAGTTTCGGATCGAACTCTCCACTGTGGAGAAGGGATTCTCTGACACTAAGCGCCTAAGCTCTGTTGCTGCAGAAATATTGAAGGCCTCTCTACGGTTCAATATGTCGGGCCTGACCGGTTTCGAGCCCTGTCGTTTGGGAGAAATCACGGTAAAAGTAAGTAATTCTCTGCCCTGCTGCGTTTAATCTACTGCATAATGTTCAATTACATTTTGCTGTACCGATCGGTTCTTTCTAGTCTCTGAAATTTTTTATTTTGTGTTTAATTTGAGGTGTTTCTTTGATACTGCGAATTATGAAACAATAGCAATTCACCTCAGAAATTATTATGTGATTTGATGCAATTGCTTTAAATTGGATAATTTGTTCTTTCATTTTCTAGGGCCTCTCATTTGTGGAGGTGTCATGAGTTACAAAAATAGATATGAAGGTCAACCCCATAAAGCTTACATCGAACAAAGGATTTTCCGGCCAGTATTCTGGATTCTGGCCAGAAAAACCCAACATTATTTTTCAAAATTATAATTAAACTAGGTTAAAATGCTAAAAATAAAATGAGAATATATTATAATCTAACTGTAAGGTTACAGAGTTCCCTCCTTCTGGATTAACCTTAAGGTTACAGAGTTCCCTCCTTCTGGATTAAGCTGTCGTTTTAAGAACAAATACGTGTTCTTAATCGCCAAATCCACTAAGACTGTTTATTTGAAAAAAATAATAACAAATATAACAAATAGTTAATGGTTTTTGAAAACATATTAAAATCACTCTGGATCAAATCAGACTCCGATAACTCTATCAAATAGAGGTTGAGAAAAGAAAGAAAAGGCTAAGAGCAGAAAACCTGCGTATGCATATTAAATCATTATAGGCCATATACATGGTGCAATTATTGTTCGCTATCAGTAGAACATGATAAATTATAAATGAGCTTGCTATCGACATTTAATGGACCATGGTCGAGACGGTGGGATTAAATTGATGGCGAGTTGCTGGGGCCAGTGTTACAAAGTTTAGCTACCTCTTCAACAACACACTTCACCAGCGCTGCTTCGTAGCTGCAATGCATAGAGTTCGAAAATATTAACATTTCAAACAGAAGAAGCAGAAACATAGAAATAAATAAGAGCAGAGGAGGGAATCTTACAAGTTACCCACCCATTGAAATCTTCTTGAAGTGACCAGCCAGAGAGACAACAAAGTTCGAAGAGAGCAGCCTTCCATTCACGGATTTCCTCAGTGCTGTATCTCCCACTGCTCTGATGCTTTTCGAATGCTTCAGCAAATGGGCCGCCACGTTGCTCCGGCCACTGCACCTGCGCCGCAGTGACGTTATAAAACAGAGGAATGGCGATGGCCGACCCAATCCTCTGCCTCTGTACTAGTATTTGGCGTGCGACAAGTGAGGCTTCTGTGAGGCACCATACAGATTCTGCGTAATTTGGGGAGAATATCGGAAACAAGATGCGACTGACGTCTATTGCGTTGCGCAAGCTCGCAAAGATGTCCTCCCCCCTCTGGAGACTGTGGGTGTCGAGGAAAACACGTAAACCCGCGCTTGTGAGCGCGTGGTACAGATGATCCACAAGACCTTTTCTCACATCACGTCCTCTAAAGCTCATAAAGACATCGTATTTGTACCTGTGGATGCAATTCGAATTGAAATGAACAAAATGAAACCACTCAATCGTTCAATCGTGTATATTAACCAGCATACCTTTAAGCCAGCATACCTTTAAGCCGGCGAATGGAAATGCTCAAGTAAGTTAAGTTGAGGGAAGTTTTTATATTAATGTTGTTAATTAGAATCATAAAGATATTATAATCAAAATAATCTTATTTGAAGTTGGTTCATTATTTTAATGATGACTTTTTATAAGAAGTCTCAAATTGATGAAAAGATTGTAAATTTTGAAAGTGAGAAATAGTGTAACTCTCTCTTTGTCCGAATCAGAAGATGGATAGAATTACGGATTTTGATTTATACATTATTTAGATTACAATTTCAAGCTTTTAGATCAATTTAAAAGCCCCTCAAACCTAAACTTGATAGAATTGGAAATTTTGATTTATACAGATTGCAATTTTGAGTTTATTTTATATTTTTAAAACAAAATATAAAAATAATGATCGTGAATATTTTTTTTCAAAGCTTTTAAAATTAATTTATACTTTTCCATTTGCATACATAAAAACTAAAGTCACTTACACTTATATGCATACATGGCTTCTCAAGTGATAAGAACTAATTAATTTAGATGAGAGGTGAGTGACTATTCTCTAGTTTTTTTAAAGCATTTTTTCATCAAGTACTCATGCAATTAATAGTCATTAATTTGGAGTTAAATAGGGCCTCTCTCTGTTATTTACAGTCACTAAGGTTACAAATGCCATGTTAAAATAATTTTGTATTACATCAAATAAATGGCATCATCAAAGAGATAAGTTTATTGCCTTGCTATTCAATTAATGCAACTTTCCAATACATATAGGCTTGAAGCCATTACAACATACTCATTATGAGCTTTTATTCATCTCATTATGAGAATTGAACTCTGGTGGGGAGGATAACAATCATTCCTCACAACCATCCATGCTACACTATTCGATTCCAATATGGGGTAGGGTATATATACATATATAGGTTTTAATAGTCAAATCCTTGAAGAAAAAGAATCTCATACACCAATTTACAACCCAAAAATAAATATCTTAATAATAACCACCATTTTATTTTTACATATTTATATTTGTAAAGTTGTAAATTATAAATTTTACATAAGATTATAATTAATCTAAATTGATTTTAAATGATTACAAAAATTTATACTCCAAAATTTTTTATCTTTTCAATAAACTCCAAAATTAAAAGTAATTTATATTCATTATAATAAATAATATAAAAATTTATGATTAACTTAATTATTATTTTTAAATAAATTTCATATTAAAAAATATTATGGTGGTCATTTACAGTGAAACCCAACTTTCAATAGTTGGGTTAGATCAGGAAGGCACAGTGTCATCGAAATTATGATGGCGTAGGTTAACTTGGGAGCAAATAAATTTGTTTTTCAGACCAAAAAAGGGGCCTGAATCTAGCCAAATTTTCAAGAGTAGTTTGAGTTTAGCATGATCAAAGTTTCATACATTTAAGAAACTTACTCCAGGAGTTTTTCTCCATTTTAACTAACCAGATACTCAGAAAATAGATATCACTGCACAGAAAAGATTACTCCCAAATTAACCCACTCCCATTGTGATTAACAATAATATCATTGGTTTTTAGTATATGAACTCCATGTTGAAAGTGTATCATATACCCATGTTTTTTGAGAGCCTTTTGAGAGCCTGGACGGTACAATTCAACACTCTGGGCACACCAACCGCTTCTCCATTTCATCAATCATGTCAGACACATAACCCGTTGATCCTAAGGCATGCATTGAAGAGTCCTGTAAGTCAAATTGTGTGAAGCCACTTTTTCAATATCAGGCATGCGTGAAAAGAGTAGAATCTGATGAGACTGGGCATAACCATTGTACAGGGCAATACTTTGACTACTGGGCATGTGTTGATAACTGCGCTGCACCCAAAGTATTTTCCAATTTGAAATGACATGGATGTCAAGGAGAAGAGGATGTAACCAGGTTGATGAAATTTAATTGGGTTCACAACAATCATGTTTGTTTAGTTCAGGTATTGGAATCCATATTTTCCCATTGAAGATTTGTTATACATTAGACAGATAATGCTTATACTTTGGCAAGTATTTACTTTTTTTTTTTAAATATACCCATGTTTTTATTAGTGGCAGTTGAGCATCTGTACTTGTTTTCTTTACTGAATTAATCCCATAGGTTGAGCATTTGTACCAGTTTTTTTCTTGCTGAATTGATACGCTGCACACCAATCCTTGTAAATATCTCCTCGTAAAATCAGGCGATGTGAAAGGACTCTGTCAACGGCATCAATTCTTTAATTGACAGCAAAAAAATTTGACAGAGCAATGACCGCTCTCTACACAACAGATGTCCGTCGTACGAATCAACGCTTTTTTCTCGATCGAATCTCCAATTACTGTCAACTGAATCAGCCCATAAAACGAGGACGACTGTAAAGCATTCATTGGTTCCTTTTGGGCTTCTCCGAAGATATCTCTCTACCAAAGATTTCAGTTCCTGTTGGGCTTCTCCGAAGATATCTAGAAGGGTTTTCGGGCTCCTTGCGTCCATCGCTACGCAAAAGGAAGCGCGGCCGTTGGAAGAGGATAACTTGGAAGTATTGGGCTCAATAAATAAAGATATTGACTTCTGAAACTTGAAGGCATCAGATCAGAAGAATATTTCACCTCACAAGCCCATCAGGGCGCCAAATGATTTCAGCACAGGGGCATTGGATGGCATACACGGATTTGACTCGCGAATGGATCCGCTCATTTACTCTCTATTGGAGGACACTGAGGAAACCACTCAGCTTTAGCTGGTCTCCCAGCTCCACCCAATTCACTGATGTGAGCTAGCCCACGATGGGATATAACTTCAACTCTAATTTGCACCCAGATATCGATTTTGATTTATACCTGGATGGGGGTTTCAGAGGAAGAAATCTTTTAAGCATTATGATGAGTGGCATTTCTCCCAAGTTGGATTTGTASTCAAGAACAATGCGAACAAAATTGGGAGGGATGGAGAAACACCAGAGGAATAGGAAATGCATAATCGCAAAGTAGAAGAGCCAAATTTGGTCATGGGTGAAGGGATCAAGCTCTACCAAAGATTTCAGTGCCAATTCGCTATCTAAAGACTTGGAGGTGCTCAAGTTGGGCAAAGTGGTTCCCTTCCTTAGATTCGTCCTACGATCGTTCCACTCTACTCTGCGAGAACATTGCACGCAGGCTCTTCCCCCGCAAGGACTTCAATACCCCGTGGGCTTGGAGAAATTTGACACGGTAAATCAAGGGAGAGGAGACCACTCAAATCGCGATGGTTCGAACAGGGTGATATTTTTAACATATCTTCCAGATGATGGAGATATGCCATTGGAGGCTGTAGAAAAATATCTTCTCTAACCTTATCAGAATATAGAAATCAAAGGCGTTGAACAAAATCTGATCCGAGCTTATCAAATACTGACTCAAAGAGATAGAGATAGGGACAGGTGGAAATAGATAGGAACAGGTGTACAGGTGGTTTTGATGTACAGTGGTAGTTGTTGAACAAAGATGAAAAGGTGAACAAAGAGGGTTGTTTTGGAAAACTTGTCAACCAGTTGACAGGTTTTCTACAAAACCTAACACTAAAAATGCTTTCGGCATAATTAATTACAGAAATCTATTTTGCAGTCAGTGAAAAAGAAAATATAAGTTATTTGTTAATTATATTGGATGTTGGGTTGGATTAGTTGAGATTACCGATCAAATTTATATTTTAAATTTTGTTATGTTTTTCGTGGTTAATATATGTTGGGTGGCGAGAACACATATCTATCAATTATATTTAGTGGCCGGTTTTTTATGTCTTTATTTCTCTGTATGCTTCAAAACTTTTGAGTTTTTTCTTGTTAAAATGTAATCGCCCCTGAGGAGCTTCTTGATACTTGAAAACCATTTCTATCATTGTCCCTTCTATCTTTGTGATGTATTATGTGTTTATCTTCTCTTATTTTATTTGTTTATTAAATATATGGTTTGTAAATTGACTCCAACAAGTGGTATCGGAGTTGAGCTCGAGTGAAGGTTGTGAACAGAGGGTCGAGGGTTGCCTACGTGCAAAGGGTGGATCTGTGAAGAGTTGGAGGAGGAGTCAAATCGAAGGTTTCTTGAAGAGGGTCGAGACGAGGAGAGTTCAAGGCCTCCTTTAGGCATCCCTCCTGATTAAACGTCAGGAAGGGATCGGATTTTATGGTATATGATCATTTATAGCTATGGTAGAGGAGGCACTAGAAGTACAACTAATATACCACAAGGGGCCTTTGTTGAGATCTTTTTTAGATGTGCATGTAATTTGGATGGGATTGTCATGACTTTCCCTTGGAGTTCAAGTTTGACACCAAATTAAGCATTAAGAGCATAGACAATGTCCTAGCCACGGGCATTGACAAGTATAATGAAGAATGTCGGAGTATCGTTATGCAACATAGCAAGGAATGGGAGAAAATTGTTACCAAGGTTGGTCAGTGGATCAATTTCAAGGATGACTATAAGACACTTGATTCACAATTCATGGAGAGTGTGATGGGTGTTCGAGCAGTTGTGGGACAAGGATTTGGTACACTGAGGCTTCAAGGTGCATCTTCCAAGAGAGGAAAAGCAAACATTTTGCTGAAAGGTGTGGTCGTGGAGTCCAAACCGAGGGCAGGTCATGGAGTTCCAATCTGCAGGGTTTGTTCCCCCTTGAGTAGAAACCTTCAGTTGGATACCTGTTAGTTCAAGGTTTTTTACAGTGGGTTGTAGGTGAGGACCGCTCTTGGCCCTTTGAGTCTATTTGGAAACCCATTGCAATCTAAAACCCATTGTATCCCATAGTCTGCAATCTCAGTGGAGTTGTGAACTTTTTTAAAGGAAGGGGTGTGGCATCTGTGTCTGGGTTTTTCTCTCTTATGTGTAGAGTTGTTGGGCGTTGCATTGGAGCAGTTCACAGAAATCTAATGAAATTTCTCCACTAAATTTCTTTGGAGTATATGATGGACATGGAGGTTCCCATATATATTTCTTTCAATTACGTTGATGGAGGCAAAGGTTACGGTTCTAGATGGGCTTCCATCGCTAGATACATGGTTGGAATTTTCGGAGGAGGCAGACTTGGAGCCGACGGTGATGGCAGTGATAATGGTTCATGTGGTTACCATGGAGGCAATGGTGATGGAAAAGACAGTAGCAATGGAGATGATGATGATCTCGAGGTCAATCTCATGAAGTGTGAGGAGGATGTTTTGCATAGTTGGGAGCTCCGGTATGAGGAAGAGGACTTGGTTTCCCACTAAGATGGCTAGGCGAAGGTTCGAATGCAAAGTTCGAGGTGGAGTTGACAATTCTTTTTAATTACATGTAAATGGCCATACAATTGTAAGACTTGGTTAGGCATGAGTACCCCGGGTTTGAAATTTCACCAATAAAGTCTAGACATAGACCTAGTTGATAGGGGGGAGCATGTGGTATTTACAAATACCCTAACTTTGAGGGAATTTTGGTTGGATTTGATCATGGGAAAGAGAGGGAATGTTAGGACAACAATCATGGTTTTAGATCCCATGGATTGCATGTAATTAAGCCTTTAAAAGGGCTTAGGATACTCCATTGAAATTATCCTGAAGGTGGGGGGTGAAGGCTCACTTAGTTGGCTTGGCCAGATTTGGTCAAGGGAACAAAGAAGTAATCTTTGTTGGTTATGGTGATGGAGTTAAGGGATGTAGATTGTGGGATCCTACTTCTCACAAAATCATCATTAGCATAGATATGTACTTGGAACAATCATAAGTTGTTCATGATCGCAAAGGGAGATTTGTTTTCAAACTCGGGGAATGATTCTATGGCCTAAGGTAACCATGCAATGATAAAAGACATTTGATTCCTTCATGGTGAGCCAAAATTTTACTAGAAGTGAGTGATCATTTTGTTTACTTCAAAAGTTTTAATGGCATATTCATTATCATGGTGTTATATATTGATGATATGCTTATTGCAAGCAAAGCATGGTTGAGATCAATGACCTCAAGGCTCAGTTGATCATGATGTTCTAGATGAAGGATCTAAGAGAAGCAAAACAAATCTTGGGCATAGAAGTATACAAAAACATGAAAAATGGTAAGTGGTGGTTGTCAACAGTCTATGGAGAAGATATTGATGAGATTCAATATGAACATTGCGAAACCGATAAATATACTTTTATCTTTCCATTGTAAGTTTTCTTCAAGTTTATGTCCTGGTAGTAAGGAAGAAAAGGATTATATGCCTCGTTTGCCTTATGCAAATGTAGTAGGAAGGTTGATGTTTGCGATGAAATGTTCAAATATTTCACATGTAGTTGGCATTATCAATGGACACATGGAAAAACCAAGTAAAGAGCATGGAAATGGGTCTTTCGTATCTTAGAAGCACGAGTATCACCTATAGTGGATGTAGTGATTTATTCTATGGTTATGATGATTCGGTTGATTTAAACAAGATGATATCTACCTCAGGTTTAGGTTATTGATGGAGGTGGAGTGGTCCATACTTGAGCAAACTTTGCAGACATGTTCACGTAACCAGTATTGTTAGAGAAGTTGCGGTGGTTTTTTGCTTATCTTGGCTTACAAGAAAGGTGATGATTTATTCATTGGGAAAGTTATTAAGAAAATTGTTGTCAAGGTGGATATTTGTAACACACCTAACCCCTAACCATTCCTTAGGTTGGTGGGGTGTCAAAATTTCTTCTTCTAAACTATCACTCTCACTCTAATTTTGAGCCCATGAGTTAATTCTGATCCTCAAGAGCTTTCCAAAAACTGTAATTATGTTCAATTCTTAGCCTTGGGAAGAATGTTATGGCTTCCCAAAGAATCTAGGGCCTTCATCCGTGATGACATCATCATGTCCATGCAGCCTCCACGTGGACTACTCCACATATGCTAATCAACGTCACTGGCCCGCTAACATTTATGTGGAACAAACCAGCGCATGTTGGCAGATGTTTCCTATGGTCAAACAATCAAACACAAACCTTTAGGATCTACAGGGGCTGCAACACTGTCGAGTTCAACTTCATGCATGGGGAATATTCTACGGGGTGATCAACTCTCCATGATCCTTTGTCTCCTCATGGTCCGCAACTCGCAAGGCCTTTGGCTTCACACCCACAACCGCTCCATGTTAACACATGCATGAAACATTCCCACAAGACGAAGCATGTGGAAACTAGCTCACCGCCAGATCGAATGGACCATATCAACCATGACCAAAAGTCTAGATCTCCACAGATCTCAAAGATGCCCAACTAATAAACTTTACCAGCTCATCCTGATTCTAATACCAAAGGACACCTATCCCCCATCCATGTGTCACCAACCACATGGCGAATTTCGATATGCCTACCCTTGTTGATGTGTCCCTTGACATAGTGTTCCCACATGGCACGCTGACTGGGCAAGCTGAAGTGGCACTTTTCTTCTGCACTTGGCCCTCTCAAGGTGACTAGCACGCCTGGTAGATCGGATGGCTGACATGATCCATATCAACACAGGTTTCCAACTCTCACAATATTTAACCATCCTCTAGGCCTGATAGATCCAATGATCTAGATCCGTTCCTCACCAATCTAACAACTCTTGTCATTCTCAGGCTTGCACGTGGCCTTTTCCAGCTATTCACACTCCATTGAATTCTCAGTTCCTTGGCAGCCCATGATCCACAGACCAATCATACTCCATCCCATAGTGTCTTCTCTGCGGACCCTCTTCTGCAAGCCTAACTTAGCAAGCCCCTTCCACAAGCTTAACTCTGCAAGCCTCTTTTGCAAGCTTAACTCTGCGAGGCCTCTTCTGTAAGATTAACTCCGCAAGGCCTTTCCCACCCTTGAGACTTTACTCGCAAGGATGACCCTTACATATTCTTCACAGATGGTTGAGATCAACTCTCACTTATCAATGGACAACTCGAGTTTGTCCTCAACACTTAGTTGAATTCACTTGTTTTGACACTTCCCCGTAGACTGTTCTCACGACCCACCATTGGGGCCCCATTAATGGAATCTACTACTTGGCCTTGCGTAATCAATTACGTCGACTCCATATCAGCTCCACATGGGCTTTCCATCAACATGACCTCGCCATCATCACATTTTTGTTGTGCCACTCTGCAAGTTATGTGCCTGGGAACACTAAAACACAAGGGTGACTTCAGCCTCCACGGAATATGCCAACCCACATGTTGGGACTCTACACTGAGGCATTTCTATAAACCATGATTTGTATCATGCAAACTTTCCATTTCCATACACACACAAATAACTTCAATGCCAATCACATGGTCTTAAAGCCATGGATTTCATGTTACCTACGTAGGCATTCAATAGAACAATAACTAGTATGGAATATATCCTAACACACAGGAATTATCATAGGTTCATTCCTTCATTAACTTATTATTATGATCTCCTCTCATAGGAAAATGAAATACAAGAGTTTTACTATTGTGCACAAAAAACAACATACGCATACAACTATGCACTGTCCTTATAGATTCATGCTCATAGCCAATCATGGACCTTTCATAGGTCTTCAATCACAAGTCTAGACTACTTATGTAGGCATTCAAGAAAAAATAATATGTATGGTAATTTATCTTATACACATGACAATTACAGGGTTCACACAACCATTCATTCGTCCATCATTCCATACATACTCATGAATACAAAAATAAGCACAAGTTATTTAGTATAACCAACATACACAATATAGAGAACAATTATCTATTTATGAGTTGTAGTTGGCCCAAATGACTGTCGGTGAGATCTTTTCCACCCAAACACAGGCTCAAACACAATGTTCCTTTCTGCAATATGGCCACCCCCGTGCTAGGCCATGATACCACTATGGGATTCCTCAAACTCACAGAGAAAATTCAAGGTTAATCATGAAGGCCATTCTCCTTCACTACTAGATTACTGCAGGAATTCTTCTACCCATAGAGACCAAGGCCACCACAAATCTCTTTGATGCCTTCCCAACTAGCTATAATTTCATAAGGGAGGCCCTTCATCACCTCTGTAGTCCCTCAACACCCTCCCCTCTTAGTGCCAATTCTTATCCCAACAAGCATTAGATTCACAACCCCATTGCTCTAGTTGGGTTTGGGTATTCTCTTCTCGAATTCTACAACTCAGAGCTTCTTCCAAACTATCTTCATATTCCTCTTTCTCTTACTCATGGAATCTTCTACATTTCCTTCCATACATTACTTGTCTTCTCGCAGGTTCCTGCTACCTAGTTCTGATCTTCTTGCTCCTACACGAGCTCTACCTCTGTTGCACGAAATTCTACCTCGCGCAAGAACAACATCCTCTACCCTCTTGTAACTCTTTCTCTTTCTCTTCTAGACATACCCATGTATTCTCCACACTTCTCTCATAAGCTTCTTGAGTTTTCTTCATGTTGATGGGGTTGTCCACGATTCCCCATGGACATATCATCCTCACTCCCATGCCTTTATGTTGGGATTTCCTTCCTCAACTACCAACAATGCCTTTTATTTAATTGTTGGATTCAGATTTAATCTAAAGGGAAATAATGGTTGTATTCCCAAACATAATTAAATCAAGGTGGCTTGCGGTCCTTTAACATATGATTCCCCTCTGTATGCCCCCTCAGTAATCCCTCTTGTGGTATTATGGCCAATTTTGATGCTCCAATAGTCAATTGTGTGACATATTTCATTAAACAAATATTACATTTATAATGTTATATGCCATGTCATGGAAATCAATTATCATTATTAATTACATATAATCAGGGGCTTAAAAATGGGGTATTACATTCCCCTCCCCCTTCAAAAGGAACACCATCCCCAGTGTCCTCTGCATCTCAGTAACACCTACCATGCCTTTAAATTTCAATCGCTTCAACAATGTCTTCCTCTTCTCTATTTGGTCCTCTCCCAAACTCCCAACATTCCAACACATGGCTATAGAAAATATCAAATAACATGCATATTAAAACCAATTTAATGCATAATTATTCATTGTTGTTCATAATTTAGGAGGAAAATATACATATCTGCACAATACTTATATGTGCATTCATGGATATGCATCCATATGGCTTCTATGGTATGTCCAATTCATTGTTTTTCTTTGAAATTCCCAATGTGTTCATGATCCCAATCAGAAGATAAAAATATTTATCTAGGTCTCTTCTTCCTTACGGTCACTCATCTTCTAGGCATACATATCCTTCTCTATTGCACAATCCCTCGGGCGATCCATCTTTCCTGCCAAAGTGTCCCTCTTGCCATCTCTCTCACAGGATAACCATATCAACAACAATCATGGCATATCACAACGGTCTCACATCACAACAATGGTTCTTTTCCATGATTTCTAGCTCAGTAGCCATCATTTGTCCCTTAAGGATAGATCTGTCATCTCACCACTATTGCATGCATATAGTAACCATGGTATATTTTTATATCAATTTTAATTAAACATTTCTTTCAAATCTGCTCCCCATAGATTTCAAATTTCCACTTATCAGTTTTCATATCTATTCCATATAGGAACCAGATTCACAAACATGATATCTCTCTCTCATAACAATTTATCTCTTTTAAATAATCAACAGGCACTGGTCTTCCTTATGGAATTACTTTTTTTCCCTAACTAAGACCATTCTTCTCGCAGTTTCAATCTTCATACAACCAAAAAAATTGTTAGTATCATGTACACTATACTTTCAAGACACATTTTCAATGACTTACAAAGTGATATCAATATTGTACATACTAACAATTGCATCACTTTTATTCACTAATCATATGAAATGGAATGATAGAATCATTCTTTATACATGCATTATTTCAGCATACCAAGCTTTCCATAATGCAATCCAACATCATATGCAATTAAACCAATGTGCCAATGCTTATGGCCACATTTACACAATGCATCCTTGCATTGCTTTCGAAATGCCACATGTCTATGTTAGGAATTCCACCATGGTGAGTTGGAAATTCCATTCAACCTCTCACCCCATAGCTACTTGTTGTCATTCATTACCACAACCAAAGTATGTCTCATATTTCAAGCTAATCATAACCTCAAACCAACATAACATATCATAAATTTATGAAAATTAACATTTTCACTTAAATGCATCCTTGCATTCCTTCTTTGTTGGTGACCAGGGTGCCAATATTCATGCCACCCAATTCCTCTCTTTACCATTTTCACAACTCTGTTGGAATACTAGAAGACCCTCCTTCTGTAATGGGCAGTCCAATACCTTCCCTCTTTCATACAACACTCATCTCCTCAATGCATTTAACCAATGTGTTGCTTATGAACACTTATATTCATAATCATTCATGATTAATCAATGCATTCATGACACATTTTTGCATGGATTCATGAAAGGATTTTAACCATCCTTGACTACTATAGGATCATCCCTCTTTCTCATCGATGCATTTTCTTGGCCATGTCCTACACCAGTCAACACCTTGATTGTGCTCTTCCATTGATCTTCAACCACACTTTTCTGCATATTGTAGTCTTGTCCAATCTCTTTAATAGAGACCTGTCACCTTTGTTTCCAAAACCTGTGACCTCTTCCAGAAATATGGGGTCCATACAACCTCTATGGTCACAAAATTCCTTTTCTTACTCTTAATTAGATACCCTATAGTAGGTCACTTCAATGCCAAATGGATTAACCATAACATCTCTTAATCAATTCCCAAATCACAAGGAACTATCCATAAGGGTATTATCCCTTATATAAAAAAAATCATAATTGAAAGAGGCTTTTTCCACCCGTACTAATAGACAACATTACAATTTTCAAACAAGTTCATTTATTTTTTGAACTCATACAACCTCTAGCGTTGTAACCAATGTCCATTTTTTGGTTCATAGGACACACAATCCTATTGCCATAATTATTTATTATTGATCCTTTTCTTATGCTTGTCCTTGATCCTTGTAGGCTTAATTCTCCTCAATCCAAGATTATACAAACATTTTCTTGTGGCCTATCTTTGGCCCATCCAAGCCTAGAGTTTGAAATCTTCTATGATACCACTTTGTAACACACCCGACCCCTTAAGCCTTCCTTAGGATGGTTGGGTGTCAAACATTTTTCTTCTAAAATATCACTTTAACTCTGATTCTGAGCCCATGAGATAATTCTTCTCAAGAGCTTTCCAAAGATTATAATTACTCTCAATTTCGAGCTCTAGGAAGAAATTTATGGCTTCCCAAAGAATACAGGGCCTTCAGCCTTGATGACATCATCGTGTCCATGCAACATCCACGTGTACTAATCCACATATGCTAATTGACTTCACTAGCCTACTAAAATCCATATGGACCAATGTAGCACTTGCTGCAGATGTGTCCTGCGGTCAAACCATCAGACACAAGCCTCCAAGCTCTCCAGCCTGCAACACTATTGGGGTTCAACTTTTCCCGTATGGACTCTTCCATGGGGTGATCAACTCTTCATGTGCCTTTGTCTCCCTGTGGTTCGCAGCCTGCAAGACCTGTGGCCTCATGCCCGCAACCTCTCCAACTTAATGTGCGTATGAAACTCTCCCGCAGGCCGTAGCCTGCGACAACCAACCCTCCGCGAGATTAGATTGACCATATCAAGCATAATTAATGGTCCATATTTGCATGGATCTCAAACATGCTCAACCAATAAACTTCACTTGCTCATCCTAACTCTACCACTAGAGGATACCTATCCCCTCTCCACGTGTCACCATCTAGCCATGTGACAAATTTCAAAATTCCTACCCTTGTTGACGTATCCCTTGACACGACGTGCCCACATGGCATGCTTACTCAACAAGATGAAGTGGTGCTCTCCTTTCACACTTAGCCCTCTCAAGGTGACAAGCACGTATGACAAATCAAATGGTTGGAAATCATTCTGATCAACGATCTAGATTAGCACAAGTTCCTAACTCGCACGACCTTTAACCAACCTCTAAGTCTGATAGATCCAACATTTCATATCTGCTCCTCACCAATCTAATGGCTCCTATCATTCTCAGGCTTGCGCATGACCTTTTCCAGCATTTCACACTCTGTTGACTTCTCAGTTCCTTCGCAGCCCACGATCCGCAAACCAATTGGACTCCATCCCACAGACTCTTCTCCATGGACCCTCTTCTACAATCCTAACTCTATGAGCCCCTTCCACAAGCTTAACTCTGTGAGCTCCTTCCACTAGATTGACTCCACGAGGCCCCTTCTGCAAGCTTAACTCCGCAAGGCCTTTCCCACCCATGAGACTTTACCCACAATCCTAACCCTTAAATCTTCTCTACAGATAATTGAGACCACCTCTCACTTGTCGATGGGTGGCTTGAATTCGTCCTCAACACTTAGTTGAATTCACTCATTTTCTCACTTCCCCACAAATCGTTCTCATAGCTTGCCACTTGGGCTCCAATGACGACCTCTACTACTTGGCCTTCACCACGTAATCAATTACGTGGAAAACATGTCATCTCCACATGAGCATTCTATCAACATCACCTCACCATCATTGTGGTTCTACTACGACACTCTGCAAGTTATGTGCCCAAGAAAATTTAAATAAAAGGGTGACTTCAATCCCGACAAAATCTTCCAACCCACGTGTTAGGACTCTACACTAAGGCATTTCTATAAACCATGATTTGTATCATGCAAACTTTCCATTTCCATACACACACAAACCACTTCAATGCCACTCACAGGGTCTTGAAGCCAAGGATTTCAGGTTACCTATGTAGGCATTCAATAGAACAATAACCAATATGGAATATATCCTAACACAATAATTATCATAGATTCATGCCTTTATTATGTTCCTCAACTTATTATTTTGATCTCCTCTCATAGGAAAATCAAATATAGGAGTTGTACTACTATGTGCACATGAAAACATAGGCATATAGCTATGCAATGTCCTTATAGATTCATGCTTACAGTCATTCATGGACCTTTCACATGTATTCAATCACAAGTCTAGACTACTTATGTAGAAATTCAAGAAAATATAATAGGGATGGTAATTTAGCTTATACACAGGAAGATTACAAGGTTCACACAACCATTCATTCATCCATTATTTCTTATATACTCATGAATACGAAAATAGGCACAAGCTATTTATTATAACCAATGCACAGAGTATAGAGAACACTTATTTTTTTATGAGTTGTAGCCAGCTCAATTGACTATGGGTGAGCACTTTTCCACCCAACCATAGGCTCAAACACATCGTTCCTTTCTATAATATGGCCACACCCATGCCACACCATGATACCATCAGGGGATTCCTCATACTCTCATAGAAAATTCTGGGTTAATTGTGAAGGGCACTTTCCTTCACTAATGGACTACTGAAGGAATCTCTATACCCATAGAGACCAGGGCCACCATGAATCCCTTTGGTGTCTTCCCAGTTAGCTATAATTGAATAAGGGAGGCCCTTCACTGCCTCAGTACCCTCCCCTTTTAGTGTCGATTCTTATCCCAGAAAGCATCAGATTCATGACTCCCTATGCTCCAGTTGGGTCTGGGTATTCTCTACTTGAACTTGTGGACTCTTCCACATTTCCATCAAGAGATTATTTGTCTACTCATGGGTTCTTGCTACCCATTTTTGTTCTTCCTTCTCCTACATGAGCTCTGCCTCTATTGCATGAGATTTTGCTTCCCGCAAGTACAACATCCTCTACCTCTAGATTTTAACCCTATACAATATTTACTGCAAACATATTTTCAGTAAAAGAACAAAAAAGATACAATGGCAAATACAAACATTACACAAAGATTTTCCCCTGGAAACCCAAACCAGGAAAACCAACATATTCTATAATCATTCATAGTGACACATTTTTTACAATACAATATACATATAGGATCCAACGGCATCTAAAACCTTAACCCAATGACTTGGATAAGTCAACAACCCTAATTTCTTAACCGTAAATAGAAAACCATTAGCAAAAAAACATTTGTCGAAAAACCACCCAACAATGGACATGAAAATTGAGGCAACATGAAAAACGAGGAAAAAATGCGACACGTTTCTTGAGGCAAATTTTTTTTCTCGGGGGCATTTCCCCCGAACCCCTACGTGCTCAACGTAATTCAGGAACTACTACTCGTGCAAATAATATAACACATACCCAACATTCTCCCACTTGTTGTTTTCTTTGCATACAGAGGGTTACAAGGTCACATAGTCAACAATCCAGGGCAACAATGCCCATGGATCCTCTACACTAAGAGAACTTCTTAGTGCTCACAGATTTTGTTAATGAATCTACAACATTCTTCAAAGTGTCCACCTTCATCAACAATACTTTCTTTTCTTAAACCATGTCTCTCACAAAGTGATATTGAATATCAATATGCTTTGTCTTTGAATGATAAGTTGGGTTCTTCACCAGAAACATTGCACTCTAACTGTCACAATATATCCTTACAACTTGTTTTACCAACCCAATACTTGAACACAATCTTTGTAACCATATTTCTTCCTTACTTGAATGAGGGGCTGCCATGTATTCAACTTCTGTAGTTGAAAGTGCCACAACAACCTGTCTTTTGCTCATCCAACTTATTGCTCCTCCAAACAGGTTAAACACATACCCACTTGTAGATATCCTACGATCCATCTCTCTATCCCAGTCCACATCCACAAAGCCATGTATATCCAACACTTTGTCCAATCCCATTCTTCCTTGGTAGCACAATCCATAGATAGCGGTGCCACGCAAATACCTGAAAACCCTTTTTACTGATGTCCAATGCTCCTTCCATGGTTTTGAAATATACCTGCTCAAAACTCTCACTGCATGTGCAATGTCTGGTCTAGTATAGACCATTTCATACATCAAAATGCCAACTGCACTCGCATATGGAACATGAGACATGTCCTCCTCCTCTTCCTATGTCTTGGGACACTTATCCGTAAATAACTTTACACCAAAAGGAATAGGGACCTTTATCGGTTTAAATCCCTGCATATTAAACCTCTGCATCCTCTTTTTCCGATCTCTTTTAATTTACATGCCCAAAATGAAATTTGAAGTACCGAGATCCTTCATGTCAAATTTAGAGGACAACTGATTTTTCACATCCTAGATAATCTCCTTGTTGTTTCCTATCAGCAACATGTCATCCACATATAAGACCATATAAATCAAATGATCACCAATTAATTTAAAATACACACAATGATCCATTCCTTCATATGACCTCGGGTTGTGCCCAAGTGCCAACTCAAAGGGATCTTCGGAGCTTCGTGCTTCGGGTGTTCTTGACACACCTGAATCTGAATTCGTCGAACTTCGAGCTCGTGAACACACATGGACTAGATCTACGGTCCACACTTCTTTCACAACCAACAACTGAGATTTACTTCGGGACTTCGACATTCGGGAGTTTCGGATGCTCCAAACACCTATTTCCTCTAAGTTCTCTGTACCCGGAGTTACATATCGAGCGCCACATGTTTTCCCCGATCAATGGTTGATATCCGTCCTTTGACCTGCTTTGGGTGACTTGTAGTCAATGCTCCTTCATGTTCTTTCTTCCGGAGTACCAATCCTCCGAAGTAATAGATATCACGCCACACGTCCTATTCCAATTGATGATTCTGATGAATTTCAAAGCTCCGACCTTCGAGAGTTCATGCCTTTACTCTTCAATTCCTTCGGAGTGACTTTCCCCCGTAGTAAATCTCCAGTCTCCACATGTCCAAGGACGGACGACTAGGATGATTCCTTACCTTTGGAGCTTCAGATGAATTCTAATGAACGCTCCACTTCCTTTCCTCCAGAGTTTGTGATTTCAGACTCCAAGATATGCTAACGCATGTCCCTGTCAGATTGTCGGTCATGATTTACTTCGATAGTTTGGGCTTCGGGAGTTCTCAACTCGCGCAACCCCACTTTCATTCGAAGTGGCTATCTTTCGAAATGGAAGATCTGCTGACACCTGTCCTCAGCTGACGGACGACTCAGATGAACTCCGACTCTCCGGCATTCAAGAGTTCTTATTCAACACACTCCCTTTTCTCCCAGCGTGACTTTTCTCCGAAATGGCAGATCTTCTGCCACACGTCTCTTTCCAACGGACGACTGGGATGACTTCGAGAATACAGCCTTTGGAAATCCTTGTGCCTTCACACTTCGATTCTCCCAGAGTGACTTCTGTCTGGAGTGCAGGATCTGATGACACCTATCCCTTTGGCTTGGATGGCTCATATCTACTTCGGCTCCCAGCTCTTCAAAAGTTTTGTGATGCAAAATCCTCTTTTCTACCAGATTCAGTCAGTGTTGGGATGACCACAGCCTCAATATAACGGTCTGAGGGTATCTATGTGACCCCAACGATCTATGACCCGTAACTTCCGTTCAAAGGTCCCTTGGGTCCCAGTGTGTGCCACTCCAAGAGGGACACCTAGCAACGTCGTCACTTGACACATGGGCCCCCACATGATCTCAACGTAATACACATGTCCCCATGATTGAATGGTCATGGGGGATCTAGAAGGATCCTTAGATCCATGGTCCACATTAACTTCGGGACTTCAGGGGTTTTGGTGTTAAACCTCTGTCCTCCCGAAGTGGTCAACGTCGGGCTGACTATATCATAGATCTAATGGTTGGGATAGTTCTCGGGCATCCTCAAATCTATGGCCTAGATTAAGTTCAGGACTTTGGGGGATTCACCTCCTGTGCGATGAATATGCTCAATTCGTCGGACCTGTGAAGTTTGAATGCCTCTAAGGGTTAACACCCGCATTCCTTTTCCAGATATGACGATCATGAAGAAATCTGGCTCCTCCTGAACTAATATCATCCATTTGTCTTTCAAATGAAAGGATCTCTCCTTTCGGAGCTTGAATCTCGTTATCCTTCCTTAGCTTTGTCAGCTCCTTAAGTACTTAGGGAAAATATCCTATATGGATAGTGCTTGTTATGTCATTTCCGGTGGTATGTGGAATGCCACATAATTCCTCACTGTTAGAGAGTTATGGCCATGAGAAGTTGGAGACCCTAGGTTTGGGTAGTGGACCCAAGTTTGTTTGATGGGTAATGGTATGAGTTATGATATATTTTCAGATAATACTATTCTATATGGATAGTACATTTCATTCCATTTCTGGTGGTATGTAGAACATCACATAACTCCTCACGGTTTGAGAGTTATGGC
>ML780143.1:840219-852743 GCA_009831015.1 Picea engelmannii | reverse complement strand
ATACAGGTTGAGTATGATGAGCCCATTCCAATATATTGTGATAATACAAGTGCCATCAATATCTCAAAAAACCCGGTGATGCACTCCAAGACGAAGCACATTCCAATCAAGTATCACTTTCTACGGGAACAGGTTGTAGAAAAAAACATCAGAGTTGAGTATGTGGACACAAAAGAACAAGTGGCAAACATCTTTACAAAACCACTTCCACGGGAAGCCTTTGAATATCTTTGCCAAAGACTTGGAGTTATTTCTACTCCAAAAATGAATGTTTTTTGAATGCTTATATTATATGTCTTAGATGTACACGAGGAAGCACCATAAGAGGACAATCTGTTAGGGGTAGCAACCCTAGATGGAAAGATACCTTTGCCATTGATGAAAAAAGGGAAGAGATTTATCAAATGTAGAGGACAGAGGCATGGTTCCAGGGGGAGCAGATTTATTAGATGCAGAGGATAGAGACATGGTTCCAGGGGGAGCAGATTTATCAGATGCAGAGGACAAAGGCATGATTCCAGGGGGAGCATGAGTGATATGATTTCAGTATTGCATCAGAGTGTTGCCTTCAATGCTAAAGGGGGAGATTGTTCATTAAGGTTGGTTGTCATTGATGTCAACCCTTGAAGAAAGCCCCGTAGCACAAAGGTTTGGGTAATGGACCTAATATTGTTTGATGTAAATATGACTCATTATTGTTTTGTCATGGTTGATAAGAAGTAAATATGGATGAACTCCCAAGTGGTTCCCTTATGGCGAAAGCCTTCACGGGAAGATGCTTTGTGGAGTAAGAGAACCCATGCTTAATTGTGGAATAATGACATGAAGGAAAGTGATTTTTTCAGGGAAAATATCCTATATGGATAGTGCTTGTCATGTCATTTCCGGTGGTATGTGGAACTTCACATAATTCCTCACAGTTAGAGAGTTATGGCCATGAGAAGTTGGAGACCCCAGGTTTGGGTAATGGACCCAAGTTTGTTTGATGAGTAATGGTATGAGTTAAGATATATTTTTAGATAATACTATTCTATATGGATAGTACATGTCATTCCATTTCTGGTTGTATGTATAATGTCACATAACTCCTCACGGTTTGAGAGTTTGAGAGAAATGAAGAAGGTTACTCAAAATGCAAACAAACATATAAATGTAAAAGAACTACAAAGAAAGTTTTCAAGAAAAACTTTTGCACCAAAGAAGACATTTCATCATCAAATGAAGATGAAGTCAGTGACAGTGAAATTGGGAGAGTTCTATTCATGGCAATAAAAGACTCTGATAAAGAAGACTCCGAAGAAGAATATGAAGAAGCATATGAAGAAGAAATTGAAGAGGAAGAAGTTGACTTCTGAGAAGAATTAACGAGTTCCATAGAAGTTATCAGAAGAGAAAAAAAGAAAAACAAGAAACTACAAGTAGAACTAGATAAGAAAAAAGACACTCAAGTACTAGAACAAATGATCACAAAATTGAAGGTTCAAATAGAAGAATATAAAGAATTGAAGAAGCACTCAAAGAACAGCTAGAAGGAAATGACAAGATCATTGGAAACCTGGAAGCAGAGATTGTCACACTAAGAAGGGATATTCAAAAGAAAAATATGCAGAATAGCTCAAAAGTTCTGGATGACATTATCAACAGTAAAAAATCTTATCTTGACAAGTCCAGACTTGGATACAATCAGACAGAAAAGAGATCAAGCTCCAAAACAACAAAGCAAGAAACAGATTCAAAAATTTATCCAGAAACAATCAAAGGGGATGAAAAGATATACAAGGAAGATTATAGGGACACTCCTCCATCGAGAAGATTCAGATTTCAGAATCAACAATAGATAGATAGGCCTCAAGAAGAAGAAGGATTCATAAGAGAACCTCCTTTCATAAGATCTTCAACTACCAAGTATCAAACTATATTTTTTGGTTTATGTTATGCATGTAATAATTTTGGACATAAAGCTGTAAATTGCAGAGCTAACAACAGGAACAATAACTACTTTGAGAATGATACACAAATGGGTTATTCAAGAAGACCTAGTGAAACATAGAGAAGAAGTTACAACAAGTTTGAATCTTTGAGCACTGAAGTGGAATGTTATAAATGTAACAATTTTGGACACATGGCCAAAAATTGTAGAATGACAGTCCCTCCTAAAGAACCTCAACAGAGTCACAAACAAGAACCTCAGAAAATGATATGGATAAGAAAGCAAGATCAGTATAGCAATGAAGAATGCATAGTCCCTCTACAAGTTAAACAGAAGAAACGTGGTTGGTATGTTGACAGTGGATGTTCAAAACACATGACAGGTGATAGAGACAATTTTCTTACATTACGAAAGGAAAGAGATGGATCAGTCTCCTTTGGAAATGATGATTCATCCAAAATCATTGGAAAATGAATAGTCCGAATTGGGAACAAGAATGAAAAGGAAGAAAATGTTCTACTAGTAGAAGATATGAAACATAATCTTTTAAGTGTGATTCAAATGTATGACCAAGGTCATAAAGTTACTTTCGATTCACAAAAGTGTGAGATAAGAAAAGAAGGTTTAGAGAAATTGGTCGCTACGACTACAAGAACTTCAAGCAACATATATGTGTTAAGCGAAATTGGAAATGAAAAGTGTTGTCTAGGAAAGGAAGATGAAAGTTGGCTATGACACAAAAGAATGGGTCACATGCATTTTGATAACCTTGTCAAAGTCAGCAAAAGAGAAGCAGTCAGAGAAATTCCCCATATCACGAAACCAACCAACACTTTGTGCAAGCATTGCCAACAAGGAAAGCAAACAAAGACCAGGTTCAAATCAAAGGAATATTCAACAACAAAACCACAGGAAATTGTGCATACTGATCTAGTTGGACCAACTACAACAAAAGGCTTAAAAGGTGAGAGATAATTTACGTTATTAGTTGATGATTATACAAGAATGACTACAGTTTGCTTTCTCAAGAACAAATCAGAAGCTTTTGAAAATTTCAAGATCTACAAGGAAATGGTTGAAAATGAGATGGATTCAAGAATCAAATGCTTAAGATCGGATAATGGAGGAGAATTCACCTCAAAGGAATTTATGGACTATTGCAGCAATCATGGAATAAAAAGGCAAATCTTCGTCGCTAGGACACTTCAATAGAATGGATTTGTTGAAAGAAAGAACAGGATAGTACAAGAAATGGCTCGAACAATGATAATGGATTCAAAGTTGACAGATATTTTTTGGACACAGGCAGTGCATACAAAATTTCACATTCAAAATAGAGTAATGCTCAGAAACAACACTGATAAAAATCTCTATGAGCTATGGAAAGGAAAACCAACAAATGTGAAACACTTCAGAGTTTTTGGAAGCAAATGCTACATCAAAAGAGAAGATGGTAGAATGAGAAAGTTTGACTCTCATGTGGACAAATGAATGTTTGTTTTTTAATCAAGTACAAGAAAAGCATACAAGTGTTACAATCTAAGATTAAACAAAATTGTGGAAAGCATCAACATAACAATTGATGAAACAGACAGACCAGAATCAAAGAAAGAAGAAAAAAAATGAATGGAACAACTTTTTGAAGAAGAAGATGAAAAAGAAGAATAAGAGGAAGATGAAGATGAAGAGAATCCGACAAAAGTAGAAGAGCCAGTTCAACAAGTATCTCCAAAAACACCTAGCAAACGAGTACAGAAGAATCATCCTTCAGATCAGATTATTGGAAACAAAGATGCAGGAGTTGAGACTAGAAGAAAAATTTGTTTACCAGAACAAACACACCTAGCACTCTTATCTACAATTGAACCAAAATTTTTTGAAGAAGCCAACAATGATGAATTTTGGAATAAGGCCATGGATGAAGAATTGGATCAAATAGAGAAAAATGACACTTGGGAATTGGTTCCAAGACCAAAGAATAAGAATGTGATAGGCACAAAATGGGTTTTCAGGAATAAATTGAAAGAAGATGGACAAGTTACAAGGAACAAAGCTAGATTGGTATGTAAAGGATATGCACAGATTGAAGGAATCGACTTTGAAGAGACATTTGCCCCAGTTGTCAGAATGAAAAAAATCCATTTGCTTTTAGCTTATGCATGCTCCAAGAATGTTAAAGTATATTAGATGGATGTAAAATCAGCTTTTCTGAATGGGGAACTTGAAGAAGAAGTCTCCATCGAACAACCAGAAAGATTTCAGTTGTAAGAGAACACAAACTATGTGTCTAAATTAAAGAAGGCCTTATATAGTCTAAAACAGGCTCCTAGAGCATGGTACTCCAGACTGGATAAGTATCTATAGCAGGCAAGGTTCATGAAAGAAAGTGTAGACAACAACCTCTACATCAAGGTAAGTCAGGGTAATATTTTAGTAATATATGTCTACTTTAAAATTAGTCAACTCATGATTGTTCAAAATCATTCTCATGTGATTCTCAAGGCATAATCATTTGCCTCTTATCCTGACAATAGACCATCCTTGCTCATTTACTCTTTCATTTATTTATACTAGTATTTCCTGAGGGAATGGAGCGCATCCCCCTTAATCTATCATTCAAAATAAAATTTTCACGACACTTCAAAATGGAGTCAACCATGCATCGATGGTATTCACTTAATATTGGAAAGTTTAATTCTTGCCTTACATATCACTCATCAAGGAATCCATACTGTGCCTTTAGTATACATATATCCTTACATCATGCATGTGCATCATTTACACATGGACCTATCATACTTCCAGATCCTCCTCCAAGGATATTGTTTCCATCCTTATGACAAGCCTCATAGGGACACACAACAATGAGCATCCCTCTCAGTTGTGAGCTCGCAGTTATTCACACGACATCCACATGGAAGTTGAATTAGACATAGTCATAATTGTGTTCCCTTTCTATACGATAACAACTAGCAAGAAAACACTCTTGCCTCAACCTCCATGGAACATTACCCAACTTATAAATACAATCTAGGAAATTATAACCATGCCCAAGGTAACAAAATCAACCAATTTAGCTTCCAACTATATCTATATGGCTACCATCCACCACCGGATGTCAATCTGACCCATTGGGCTTCTAGAAGTGCCCCAACACTTCCTTTACCACATTCATGATCAACATATAGTCAACCATTTTATCTTAATTTTAACAATTTAATGTTTAATACCATTTGGACTATTCCCTTAAAGCCCAAATGAAATTTCGAATTATGTTACTTACTAAGTATCCTAGTTCAGAAATCCAGAGTATCTTTAGGTCAAGATAAGTCTTGAACATTACACCTAAAATTATTCCTTCTGTTCAGCACAGTCAGGGATGGAGGCCACTCTCCTCCCACAAGAACTCTGATAGATTAGTTTCCTATCCACCAAGAAAGGGAGGCTGATGTGATTTCTCACTCAATCACTTTATATTTCTATAGCTTCGTTTATCAGCTTGATTAGAAAAACCCTGTCCAACAATTCCTGTACCCAGAAAAAGATTTGTTTCTCAGTCCACTTTGAAACCCGAGAGCTGCACATGCTCTCCCTTTTCAGGGAATGGTCACCAAACTCATTCCTCTGATAGTGAGGGACTATACACATATACAAGGTTTAACCCTTCATTAAAGAAGTAGTTATTACTGCTACAGATCCTTTCCATCCATTCACAATCAAGTCTTGCTATTAGTGTCCATCAACATAATCCCACTCCTATAGGATCGACTATCATTTGTCAAAGAAATGCTAGGCTTCTTTTGTCACAGACTTAGCATGATTCAATCTCGTTGGATAAAATCCCAACTATATTTTAAATTTGTATCCTTCTACTCAAGAAACTTATGTAGAGGATTTATGTTTGGTAGTAATATTCTCCACATGCTCATCTTAGCTTTGGTAACCAAATCTTATGACTGTACAACAACACGTACAATTGCACAGTGAAGTCAACTTCTTTATTTGGGAACATTAGCAACATACAATGAAAACTTCCAAAACATCTATCAACAATAAATGATCTCATTCCTCTCTTCAGTAGAGGTTTTCTAAGCCTCTTAGGAATGCAGTAAGATAAGGTGTTACCCCTTAAAGTCCTCCATAAATATTTTCATACGAATCTTGCATGAGCCCAAGCAGGCCAAGTGTTATTTCCATGCTTCGATACCAATTTGTAACACACCCGACCCCTTGGTGCTCTTTTAAGGGGTGGTGTATCAAAATTTCGTTTCTCTTAACTCTCTCTAGGTTCCCCTTTCACCAAAGTGCAGGTTCTTCCAAACCCATGGGCTCTTTCCTGGCCCCTTTGAAGGATTTGAATAGCATGCACTAGCTTCCCATGCTAGGCTCCTTCCTTCATATGACCTTAGAATGTGCCCAGGTGCCAACTCAAAGGACGTTTCAAAGCTTTGGGCTCCGGGTGTTCTCGACACACCTAACTCTGAATCCGCCAAACTCTAAGCTCGCCAACTCACATGGACCAGATCTACGGTCCACACTTCTTTCACAACCAAAGACTGAGATTTACTTTGGGACATCAATGTTCAGGAGTTTCGAATGATACAAACACCTCTTTCCTCTGAAGTTCTTCGTACTCAGAGTTACAAATCGAGTGCCACATGTTTTCCCCTATCAACGGTCGATATCCATCCTTTCCCCCTATTCAGGTGAGTTGTAGTCAACTCTCCTCTGCGTTCTTTGTTCCAGAGTACCAATCCTCCAAAGTAACAAATCTCACACCACACATCCTATTCCAATGGATGGTTTTGATGAACTCCGATGCTCCGACCTTTGGGAGTTCTCGTGCCTTTACTCTTCAGTTCTCCCGGAGTGACTTTCCTCTGGAGTAAATATCCTATCTCCACGTGTCTAACGACAGACGGCTAGGATGATTCCTTACCTTTGGAGCTTCAAAATACTTCTGATCAACGCTCCACTTTCTTTCCTATGGATTTCGCACTTTCAGACTCCACGATATGCTAACGCGTGTCCCTCTTAGATCAACGATCACAATTTACATCAACAGTTCGGGCTTTGGGAGTTCTCAACTTGCACGACCCCACTTTCCTCTGAAGTGGATATCTTCAAAAATGGAAGATCTGCTGACACCTATCCTTAGCTGATGGATGCCTCAGATGAACTTCAACTCTCCAACCTTCGGGAGTTCTTATTCAACCCACTCCCTTTTCTCCCGGAGTGACTTTTCTCCAAAATGGCAGATATGTTTCCACATGTCCCTTTCCAACGGATGACTGGGATGACTTCAAGACTCCGTCCTTTGGAAATCCTCGTGCCTTCACACTTCGATTCTCCCGGAGTGCAGTATCCGACGACACTTGTCCCTTTGGCTTGGATGACTCAAATATGCTTCGACTCCCGGATCTTTGGGAGTTTTGCGATGCAAACTCCTCTTTTCTCTCGGAGTCGGTCAATGTTGGGCTAACCACAGCCTTAATCTAACGGTCCGAGGGTATCTACGTGACCCCAGAGATCTACGGATTGTAACTTTCGTTCAAGGGTCCCTTGGGTCCTAGTGTGTGCCACTCCGAGAGGGACACTTGGCAATGCCTTCACTCAACACATGTCCCACCACATGATCTCGACATAATACACATGTCGCCACGATTGAACGATCATGAGGGATCCCGAAGGATCCTTAGATCCATGGTCCACATTAACTTTGGGACTTCGGGGGTTTTGGTGTTACCAAACCTCTGTCCTTCCGAAGTGGTCAATGCTGGGTTGACTATATCGTAGATTCGATAGTCGAGATAGTTACCAAGCATCCTTAGATCTACGACCCAGATTAAGTTCAAGACTTCGGGACTTCAGGGAATTCACCTCCTGTGTGGCGAATATGCTCAATTCGTTGAACTCGCAAAGTTCAAAGGGCTCTAAGGGTTAACGCCCACATTCCTTCTCCAGATCCGACGATCGTGAAGAACTTCGGCTCCTCCCTAACTAATATCATCCATTCGTCTTCCAAATGAAATGATCTCTCCTTTTGGGTCTTGAATCTCGCTATCCTTCCTGAGCTTTGTTAGCTCCTTAAGTACTTAGGTATTTTGCGCTATTTCTCTGAAACTGAACACTTAGAGAAATATTCCGTGCACCCCTTGCACTCATTTATCAACTCTAGAACTTAACTGCATTCTCGGTCTCTGCTCTCCTCACAGAGACTCTTCATACATGCACTACCTCTCCTGATCTTAACATACTCCTTCCTTTAGAATGACTGTGAGTGTCGACATGCACACATGAGGCTATGCCCAAGGTCAACAAATTCACAATTCATTTATTTTAACTTGAGCCACCACGGGGCTCAGGAATTTACATGTACAATCCAGAGAATTCATTATTTTCTTAAATACACAATTAGGCAGAATTAAAGGGATACAATATAACCATTGAGAAAACATGCACATGTCTGCAACATTCATAGTATATCCAACTTTAATTCACAGTTACCGCTTAAATACATAGGATATGAGAATACTTATCTATTACAGGTTGTAGACAACTAACTTACTGTGGGTGTTTTCCTTTCCACCCAACCATAGGCTCATAGGCATTCATTCTTAGCGCTCTGGCCATTCTCGTGCCAAGCCATGATATCACCAGGGAATTTATGGGAATTCTCAACGATCATTTCCCTTTCATATCTTCCGCGAGGTTTATTGGGTGCTTACTCAACATCAAGCTCACGGCCTTCTGCTCAAGTCTCATTCTCTGCATACTCTTAGACATTTACTTCTCTATCATGGCCTCGACGAGGTTTATCAGATGCTTCCTCAACATCAAGATCGTGGCCTTCGACTCGTTCTTAGCTAGTGAGTTCCTCACATTCTCTACTCTTCTTTTTATTCTCTGGTGTGCCTTGCACGCACATCCCTCCTATCATGTTCCTTCTGTCAGAAGGAACTCAACTCAGTCTGGATCTGCAGGACCCTGTGGTACTTCGGGATAACCTTCTGTAGCTAGACCATGCTTCCATTCATGGGGTAGTTGATGGTTCAACCGCCAATCATTTTCTTATTAACTGATCTCTTATAGTTTTCACATTCTTTCCTTTAGTGATATCATGGCTAGTACTTTCAAGGCTTCACCCCCACAGTCAGTTATTGATAATTCAAACAATAATACATTTACACTATTCCCATGCCACAACATGGTAATCATAATTAATGATTAATTGAAAGTTGGGGGAAACAGGGGTGTTACAACTATCATAATGGTGTTTCAAGGGATGCACATTCAATGGACATATAGGGTTATGTGTATTTTGATTGGGTAATGGATGTAGATAGAAGGAGATATACAAGCAGATACATATTTTGATTGTTTGGTGGAGAATTAAGTTGGATGAACAAGCGACAAACTATGGTCACTTTTTCCACTACAGAGGCAGAGGATATGGCAGCTACCCATGCTTGTGAGGAGGCCATTTGGCTTATGAAATTGTGTTCATAAGTAAGGCTAAGTCATAGAGATATTATAGTTCAATATGATAGTAATAGTTCAATTTGTCTGTCTAGGAACCTAGCCTTTCATGCAAAGACAAATCATATATATATCTAGTACCAATTCGTTAGGGACATGGTAGAGGATGAAAAGGTGATACTAGAGAAAGTTGTAACCTTGCATAATGTATGGAAATGCATCGACGAAACTGATGAGCACAAAAAAATTCAAGTGGTGCTATGAGTCTATGGATCTTATGCACCCTAGTAATTAGCTTGTAGTTTGACGCATTCTCCCTTGTACCTTTGCAAGGTATATGAAAAGTGGGGGAATGTTGGGATAGGTGTGCCATACACCTTGCAATGTTCTAGTGGAGTAGAGAATAATTGTAGAGTTATAGTAGGTAATAAATGTTGGTAGAGAATAAATGCATAGTAGTGGTAAGGAATAACTGTTGAGTAGCGGCAGGGAATAAATGCAGAGAAGTGATAGGGAATAAATTGTTGGTGGTTTCTAGTAAGTAGAAATAGAAAGCCATAAATATTTTATGGTTTTATTATACCTATTTATTCATTACTAGGTCTAGAGGACAAAGCGTGTAAGTTTGGCTTTACAATGATGTTGCCAAAAATTTTCTATTATTGAAAATTCATGTTAAGAGCATAGAGACTTTGTATTGTAACCATTTAGTTGTTGAATAATACATTGAGTGTGCTTAAGGTGTGGGATTTGGAAGGGTTTTAGTGTGATATCATGTTGTTAATGGTTTGTTTTTTATTTCATGTATTTGTAACTATTCTATTTTTACATTATGCACATTCTTCTCTCATGAATTAGTGTAGGAAGTCTATTCCACACCTCTATTTCCTTTCAAAGAGATATTCAAAACTTTCCTCTACAGACAAGCTACACTACAAAGCTTGTTAATTTTTTTGTGAGAAAGAAATATCAACATTTCCATTGACAAAGCTTGATAATTTTTTTGTGAAAAAGAAATATAGACATTTCCATTTTTTTAGGAATTGGGTAAGAAAGAAAATATAGGGTATTTGTTTTTTAAGTTGGATGTTGTGTTGGATAAGTTGACATTAGTGATTAAATTTGTATTTTAAATTTTGTGTTTTTTCCCATACTTAGTAAATACTAAATTAGAGGTTTATATCTGTTGCTGAGAGTCATTTTCTACAATTCACATTAAGTATAGCATTTTGCGGATCCTTGGTTTATATATGTGTGTGTATGGGGATCCTCTGTTGAAACTCTACTTTTATCATGGACGGTTGCATCTTTCTTTTGGCTACCTCTTGATGGTTTCATGGAGATATGTATTAGTTTTGATTGTTTGTGATTTAATCGACAGGTACATGAATCGATGTTCAAAACTTTCCTCTGCATAAATTTGTGACAAGCTACAAATGACAAAGCCTGCTAAATTTTATGTTGTTTAGAGGAGAGAAATAGCTTGGTGGTTAAATCTCAGAGGAATGTTTGGTTCATTTTTACTAAATCATCTTGGAGGTCAAAATTTCAGAGGAAAATCTCATCATAAAGGTAAGCAGTATGGGTTCAATTGGTATTTATAATATCGTGATTAACCCAGTTAGAAGTATAACCTGAAAGTATAATATAAACAGGTTGTTATCGCAATTTGGCGAGGCATCCTAAAAAGAACATACTGTTACAAATGGTGAAATTGAGGAAAAGGTGCAATTTTTTACTGGCTGTGAATGCACCGTGTTGGCATATTTTTTATGGGCAGATAGAAGGCAGATTATTTGTTTTTCATTGATGGCAAGCTCAGCGGTGTAAACTTAGACCAGTAGTGCAACGATGATCACATGGAAAGATCAGAAGTGTAAACTCCATTTCGGAGTTTCGGATACCGGGAGTTGGAGGAGTCAAGGAAACCACTCACAACAGAAAATCGTGAAATGCGAAACCATGACTTAATCTCCATTTTGGAGTTTTGGATACCGGGAGTTGGAGGTGTGAAGGACACTCACGACAAGAATACCAAAATCGTGAAATAAGGCCCGTGAAGTTTCTAAATCACGATAAGATCTGGACCGTTGGGTCCATAGGACACGTGGTGAAAGATCGTCATTTTGCTGACTGGAAAATCAAAGGAATGGGGTTCCCTAACCTCTCGAACTTGCGATATGTGAAATCGCGACAGGGAGTTTCGGAGTTTTGGGGATTGCGACATGGAGCGTCAATACATTTCATCACAGAAATGTCGAAATGACGAAATGCCGAAATGCGAAATGCCGAAATGTGAAAATGCCGAAATGTGAAAACGCAGAAATGCGAAAAAGCCGAAATGTTGAAACACTAAATCTATATCCACTAGATCAAATGTGAAGCCGACAGACCATTTCGGGGATCGCGACTTGGAGTGTCGAAAACATTTTACCACAGAAACACCGAAATGTCGAATTACGAAATGCAGGAGTGTCGATATGCGAATCGCGAAAGCACCTTTTGGTAAAGGCCCATGGTCACAGCCAATGGGCATATAGAGTAAGCACGAGACCCATCTTTTACATCAAATGGTGTGAATTAAATACTTAAATTGATCATGTGGTTGTTGTTCTTCTAGATGTCTTGGTCAATAATAATCACTGTAAGATAGTTATTCAGTTATTGTAACTGAATCTTCGAAGCCTGAGGGTTCGAGTGTACACTATGGATGTATAGGGTAGAAATAAGTGAAATTGGTGAGATGAAAATGTGTGCATATGGAATTAATGGTACAATTGTAGCTCTAAGGTAAAATTCATTTATGTAAATGAAGATAAAACTGAAATAAAATCATACAGGGACAGTGAGAAGAAATGATGAAGATATAGCAGAGATCAAGGGGAGAAGAATGGATTATGATATAATTATATAAACAAAGAGGACTTGAATGCTGAATCCTTTTCCATAAAAGATAAATAGTTGGTTTGCAGGTTCTTAGTGACAGAGAAGGATTCCAGGGTGGTAGGGAGGAGCAAGGGGAGACTGTAAAAGTCTCCTGTACAAGTTGGTGCTTGTACATATGGGAGTTGTAGCTTCCATTCAGTAGGTGCTGAAGAAACAGAGGTAGCAACCT
>ML780143.1:827663-837938 GCA_009831015.1 Picea engelmannii | reverse complement strand
CATACTAGATGAAGAAAAAGAAAAATGTTATCTTGGGAGTGAAGATGAAAGTTGGTTGTGGCACAAAAGACTTGGACACATTAACTTTGAAAATTTGATTCAGTTGAATAAAAGGGAAGCAATAAGAGATTTACCTATCATAAAGAATCTTTCAAGTTCTGTCTGCAAGCAATGTCAACATGGTAAGCAAACTAGAGTTAAATTCAAAACCAAAGAACATTCAACAAATAAACCATTGGAAATAGTACATGTTGATGTTTGTGGACCTATGAGAACAACAGGGTTAAAAGGAGAAATATATTTTCTACTATTTGTGGATGACTTTACTAGAATGACATGGATGTTTTTATTGAAAAAGAAATCTGAAACTTTTAGCTGTTTTCAAACCTTCAAGGAGTCAACTGAAAATGAATGTGACATGAATATTTAATGTTTAAGATTAGATAATGGAGGGGAATTTGTTTCTAAAGAATTCAATAGATACTGTGATGAAAATGGGATAAGAAGATATTTTTCTGTTACTGAAACACCTCAACAAAATGGAGTGGTTGAAAGAAAAAATAGGACTATTATGGAGATGGCTAGAACTATGCTCAATGAATCTAAACTAAGTAATATACTATGGCCTCAAGCTGTTCATACTCCTATTCACATTTTGAATAGAAGCTTGCTAAGAAACAATCATTTTAAGACACCCTATCAATTATGGAAAGACAGACCAACTAGTGTAAAACATTACAGAATTTTTGGCAGTAAATGTTATATCAAAATAGTTGACAAGCATTTGGGTAAGTTGGAATCTAGAACATATGAAGGTATTTTAGTTGGGTATTCCTGTTCAAGGAAATCTTATAAATGTTACAAATTCAGATTAAACAAAATAGTTGAAGCCATAGATGTGAAATTTGATGAGTCCTCATTTTTGAAGTCTAAATTTAAACAAAAGAATCATCAAATATATGAGATAGATGACAAGCATGAAATGAATGATGAGGTAAGTGAAAAAGAAGAAACTAAGGCTGCTGATAATGAACAATTAATTCCTACTTTGACACAGGGCACAACTGCATCCAAAAGCATGACTCCATCAAAGACTCCAAGCAAGAGAATACAAAAAAATCACCCCGAAGAACAGAGAATTGGTGACATAAATGCAGGTGTTGAAACAAGAAGCAGAAGGCAAGAGTCCACCTCATCTCATGAACAAGTATCTTTACTTTCTCTGATTGAACCCAAAAATATTGAAGAAGCAATTAAAGATGAGTAATGGATAAAAGCAATGAATGAAGAACTTTGTCAAATAGAAAAGAATAATACATGGGAATTGGTTCCTAGACCTTTGAATAAAAATGTCATAGGGGCTAAATGGGTTTTCAGAAATAAGATGGATGAAGCAGGTAAAATAACTAGAAACAAGGCTAGATTGGTTTGTAAAGGGTATGCACAAGTAGAAGGAATAGATTTTGGAGAAACTTTTGCTCCTGTTTCAAGAATGGAATCCATTAGACTGATTCTAGCTTATGCCAGTTCTAAACACATTAAAGTTTACCAAATGGATGTAAAGTCTGCATTTTTGAATGATGATTTAGAGGAAGAAGTATATATGGAACAACCAGATGGTTTTTAGGTACAAGAAACAAAACAATATGTTTACAGGTTGAAAAAGGCATTGTATGGCCTAAAGCAAGCACCAAGGGTTTGATATTCCAGACTTGACAATTACTTGAGGCAGCAAGGATTCAAGAAAGGTAACACTGATAGTAATCTATATATTAAAGAAGAAAATGATAGCTTGATCATTGTTGAGATATATGTAGATGATATCATTTTTAGTAGTGATGATAATAGGCTCAGTAAACTGTTTGCTGAAAGTATGCAGAAAGAGTTTGAGATGTCCATGCTGGGAGAAATGAAGTTTTTCTTAGGCTTGCAAATTACTCAATCTAATAAAGGTATTTCCATTTCTCAAACCAAGTATATCAATGAAATGCTTAAGAAATTTTAGATGGAAGATTCTAAACCAGATGGCACTCCCATGGTTACTGGTTGTAAATTATGTAAGTTTGATGATACTAAAGATGTTGATCAGACAATATACAGATCTATGATTGGTAGTCTTTTTTATGCTACAACTACAAGACCTGATATTATGCATGCAGTTTGTCAAGTTGGCAGGTTTCAGGCTTCACCAAAAACTTCTCATCTACTTGCAGTCAAAAGAATTTTCAGATATCTTAAGGGGACAACAGAGTATAGTTTATGGTATCCTACAGGTAATCAGCTTGATTTATATGCTTTCATTAATGCTGATTAGGTAGGTTGTGTTGATGTTAGGAAGAGTACTAGTGGAGCAAAAAATTTTCTTGGAGGATGTCTTGTAAGTTGGTCAAGTAAAAAAAAATCAGCAGTGTCTCTGTCTACTACTGAAGCAAAATACATTACAGCTGCAACTTGTTTCACTCAGGTTCTATGGGTAAAATAGATGCTAGAAGATATACATATTCATTATAATGAACCTATACCCATCTTCTATGATAATACCGGTGCAATTAGTATTTCTAAAAATCTTGTTATGCATTCCAAAACAAAGCACATTCCCATAAAATTTCATTTTCTAAGAGAGCAGGTTATGTCTAAAGTTATTAAAGTGGAATATGTTGGCACAAAGGATCAGATAGCAGATGTATTTACTAAACCTTTATCTAAAATGAAATTTGAAAGTCTCAAGGATTAGTTGGGGGTTTACTCTCTGTAATTTCATTTCATTCTCAAATATTGCACGTACTTCATTATAAAATCAGACTGCACAGGTTTATTGACTATTATTGATAGGGGGAGTTGCTGCTGAAATGATACATCTTTGTAAGTGATTTTATTTGATCACGAGGAGTACTTATTTGAATATTTGTTGTATTTCTAAGTTGCTCATAGTTGACAGAGGAAGTATGTACTGCAACAGCTCAAGGGGAGCGTGTTACTTCTTTGACATTGATGTCAAAGAGGGAGAAAGTGTAATGGTAAGGATGTTATGAGTAATGTCTTCAAGGTTTCCATCAATGCCAAAGGGGGAGATTGTTGGCATATTTCTTATGGGCAGATAGAAGGCAGAGTATTCGATTGTCATTGATGGCAAGCTCAACAGCGTAAAATCAGACCACCAGTCAAACGATGATCGCATGGCAAGATCAGAAGCGTAACCTCCATTTTGGAGTTTCAGATACCGAGAGTTGGAGGAGTCAAGGAAGCAACTCACAACAAAAAATCGCGAAATCTGAAACCATGACTTAATCTCCATTTCAGAGTTTCGGATATCGGGAGGTGGAGGTGTCAAGGACACTCATGACAAGAATACCGAAATCATGAAATAAGGCCCGTGAAGTTTCGAAATCACGATAAGATCTTGACCGTTGGGTCCATAGGACACGTGGCGAAAGATCGTCATTTCGCTGACTGGAAAGTCAAAGGAACGAGGTTCCCTAACCTCTCGAAATGACGATATACAAAATCGCGACATGGGGTTTCGGAGTTTTAGGGATCGCGACATGGAGCGTCAAGACATTTCATCACAAAAACGTTGAAATGCCGAAATGCGAAATGCCGAAATTTTGAAATGCGAAAACATCGAAATGACGAAATGTGAAAACGCCGAAACGCCGAAATTCTAAATCTATGTCCACCAGATCAAATGTGAAGCCGTCAAACCATTTCGGGGATCGCGACTTGGAGTGTCGAAAACATTTTACCACAGAAACACCGAAATGCCGAAATACGAAATGCAGGATTGCCGATATGCGAATCACAAAAGCACCTTTTGGTAAAGGCCCGTGGTCACAACCAATGGGCATATAGAGTAAGCACAAGACCCATATTCTACATTGAATGGTGCAAATTAAATACTTAAACTGATCATGTGGTTGTTTTTCTTCTAGATGTCTTGTCCAATAATAATCATTGTAAGATAGTTATTCAGTTATTGTAACTGAATCTTCGAAGCCTGAGGGTTCGAGTGTACGCTCTGGATGTATAGGGTAGAAATAAGTGAAATTGGTGAGATGAAAAGTTGTGTGTATGAAATTAATGGTACAGCCATAGCTCTAAGGTAAAATTCATTTCTGTAAATGAAGATAAAACTGAAATAAAATCATACAGGGACAGTGAGAAGAAATGATGAAGATATAACAGATATCAAGGGGAGAAGAATGGAATCTGATATAATTATATAAACGGAGAGGACTTGAATGCTGAATCCCTTACCATAGAAGATAAAGAGTTGGTTTGCAGGTTCTTAGTGACAGAGAAGGATTCCAGGGTGGTAGGGAGGAGCAAGGGGAGACTGTAAAAGTATCCTATACAAGTTGGTGCTTGTATATCTGGGAGTTGTAGCTTTCATTTAGTAGGTGCTGAAGAAACAGAGGTAGCAGCCTCATCTGGGTTGTAGCTCAAATAAAATAAGAATGTAAATAGGAGTTGGAGCTTGCCTTTCATTCATAAGAAGAAGAGGTTTTTTTCCTTTTGGGTTTCCTCATGAAAAATCACCGTGTCACTGTTTCATTTATGTGATTCTATATTTATTGGTTAAATGTATTAATGAAAGTTAAATGTTAAAGACATGATTTATTGATTAATAAGTAATATTCTTAAAAAATGAAAGAAATTTTATACAACTGATGCACACCCCCCCCCACTCTCAGTTGACTTATCTTGTACAACACACCGATGGGAATAAAAACATAGTAAATGAAGTAAACCCGAAAAACAAACACTCTTGCCAAACATCGAGAAATGAAGCATGGTAAATAATGAATGTAAAGCCTAGGAAATGCACACACTTGTTGAAAACTGAGAAGTAAAACATGGACATTGAAGGACTATAAAGCCTACAAAACACACACTTGCTAAACATTGAGAAACAAAGCATGATAAGTAAATGAATTAATGTAAAGCCTCAGAAACACGCATTTGCCAAACACTAAGATGATTATTTTTCAATTCTCTCAGCATGATTGGATGAGTGCTAGCATGAATAATAATAACTCTTAGGGTTTACCAAGACATTTTTTAGTATCAACTCTAGAATACCAATTTTATCCGAAGTAACATGCCTTTTGACTTTCATTTTGCTATTTTTCCTAAAAATATCTCTACCATTACCTTCATGAAAAAGGTGGTTTATGCTATTGCATTGTCCCAAGAGTGAAATTCAAAAGTTACATAAAAAAGTATTATACAACCATCACCATACCATGTAATAAATATGGACAAAGTAAAGGATTATATAACTGCTCAATTGATGGTAAAAATTAAATAAAGTTAAAATTCGAGTTGTTATGCTTAGGAAATCCAATACGATGTCATGTTATATCATGTATGCTATTGGAGAGTGGTGTATGCTATTGCGGTGTCCACAATCTTTTATGTTGTCATATTAATATGACGTTTTTAATTGTAGTAGGTAGGTTTTAAAGTGCCATGTCATTTTGGAAAATTTCTATGCTACTTTTCCAAAATGTATCATTGTGAGATATTAAACTTTGTATGTGTGAAATGTTCAAATTGAAAAGGGCATAAACCTCTCCATCGTGGGAAGAAACAATGTAATGAAAAAACCATCGTCTCAACATAGGAAAGAAACAATGTAATGAAAAAAACCCGCATAAGATACTTCTTTTTCTTTGTTACACTTGTCCTCATTTTCTTTTTATTATTGGAATATACTAAGAATTAATAGGCTCATTAACGAAGAATGATCAAATCACTTCAATAGACGATACCCATTTTAACATTTTATGCGATTAGCAAAATTGAATTTCTTATGAAAATAAGAAAGGTAAACTACTATGTTCTCGAACGTTCTAGACACGTGATTGACTTCAATATGGAAGCACAATCAAATTACTTACAATATACGGTACAATTTTAATTTATGTGATTAACAAACTTGAGTTGTTATGAAAACAAGAGAAGTAATGGGACATTTTATTATGTAATTATGTGCAATTCATACTTTTTAAAATTTTACTTTAACTTTCAAAATTACATGTTCATGTTCAAGTTGAATTACAATATAGAAGCAATCAAATCACTTCACTTATCACAAACAAAAAAACAACTTATACAATCAAACCTCTTAGTTATCTTGAGCACAAATCCCCGTATGCATCATCATGAGCACAAATCCTCGTATGTATCATCATGCTCATATTTCTACTTTACATCCGCATGGTAGATCATATTCATCATTAGGCTGGTATTTCTGATGTACAACCGTGTGGTAGATTAGGGTGTCAGTATGCAAATCACCTTCGTTTCCTTGGAATCTGGTCACTTGAGCACATAGCTTTTGTCATGCCATAAGCACTTATATATATGGAAATAACGGTCAACCTTAAAGGGCGACAAGTCAACTACCACTCATCATAGAGAAACGACTCCCATGGAAATTTTGTATTTTTTCGATTAATAGAATATCAACATTTGACGAAAGCAATTTGGGAAAATTCCTTGAGGAGAGAATTTCAAACGATGTTTCATGGATTGTTGAAGTATCGTTGATCCTAGTTTTTGTACCGCCGAAGGCAAAGAATATTGGAATCTAATTTTTATAAGTGAAATGACTAATTTCATGTAGTTTTACATGATGGTAATTGTAAAGTCCTCTGTGACATGCACCGAGTATGCACTCTCCTTGAGAAGACTCTACGACAAGTTGGTCAAGATAACACAAGGGACATGCAATCAGTTGGGTGGATGAAGTCTTCCAGGCATGGCCAGGAGCACCTTGGGCACACAATGGTGACATGCGGACCTAAGGGGGCACATGCCTCACTTGCCTTGCGATGGATGATGAGGACTTGAGTTGTGTTTAGGCAAGGACAGGGTAACTTGGGCACGTGCCTAAAGAGTGGACCTACCTTCCCATGGAAAAATGTGCATGTTGGATAGGTTGGATGACCCCATCAACACACCCATGAAGAGTCACAACAATCGATTCAAGGAAACACACAAGGAAAGGGTGTACCCATGTGAATGGGGCACATTGGCATGAGGAGTGCACCCAAGAATGGGTTGCACCGATCTGAAAGGACACAAAGGTTCTACAAGTGCACAAGCTCATGGGAATGTCGGTCCACAAAGGGGCACGTCAGTCCACGAAGGTGCACGACACCCAAAGGATGCGAAAGTTCATGAAGGAGATGGTTGGAGTTCATATAAAAACGTGAGGTGGATGAGCCAAGGAGGATATCGTGAATGAGAAAGAAGAGACAACAACAAGAAGAAGAGAGGGAAACACAAAAACCTTGGTGGAAAACCAAGGAAGAGGTTGATTCCTCCTATAGTAAACTTGGACAAAGTGAATGGTCACATGACCTTGAGTTATAACCACTCATTGAGGAGTGCAAGGGCATAATTGTACTACTACTTATGTATATGACATAAAAGTGTGGTGACTCTCCATTGATCGCATCGAGACATATTGAGGATGAGGGAGATGGCCCAACTACCAATCCTCCTTCACCTTCAAACTAGACAACAACACACTGGCTCACTGTTTTGGTGGGGGAGAGTGAGGCATTTCGAGTGCCTTGAGGAGGTTCTTTGGTGAATTTTGTTAGGAATGTAGGATGGGCGACTTGACAGATTGGAGATGAAGAGTTGTGAATGTCACAAGTTTGCAGATAGAAAAGGGTGTTTGTTTTAGGAACCAAATATCAATATAGCATTAAAAAAACCTCAGAATAAGTACTCAACACCTTGAAAAGGAGAGAGATTCAGATAATAAGCCTCTTCAAGGGGGCAACCTCCTTATGCCCACATAAATGTCCAAATACAAGATGATTCCAAATGAAAATGCCTCCTTGGTGTATAGGAGACTAAGAGGTATAATTACAACTAATGGAATAAAGCCGACATAAATAAATTAACATTACTAATGTAATATGCCCCAATTAAGGGGTAATGCACCACTATTTAGGGCTTAACATGTCGCCCCCCCTTGAGACAAGTGTTGTCCACAATGCTTGAGTAACTCTGGATGCTTCTGTATAAAAGACTCATCTTCCCAAGTGGAATCTTCAGCCGATAGTTTCCTCCATTTAATGAGATACTCTAAAATGGATATATTCCTTAGTTGGCGAATTCTTGTGTCAGTGATGGCTTCAGGATCCAATATGATTTTTCCTTCCTTGTCAATTTCTAGCAATATAGTTTGAAATGGGATCTTGTCACCTATAACCTTCTTTAAGCATGAAACATCGAAAACTGAGTGTACTCGTGAAAATGCAGGAAACTCCAATTTGTATGCCATAGTACCAATCTTTTGCAACACCTTATAAGGGCCATTGTACTTTGGTGATAATTTATTATCCTTCTTGGCTTGCTTGAGGGACATCTGTTTGTATGGTTGTAGTCTTAAAAACACACAATCCCCTACTTCAAAACTTATTTCACTACGATGTTGATTTGCTTGTTGTTTCATGTGATTTTATGCCATGGTTAGGTTGTCCTTTAATATTTGGAGAACTTCTTGTTGGTGCTCGATGTGATCTTCCACTGCTTGAACCTTAGATTTTTCTTTTAGAGAAGAAGTGATGGAAGGAGGGTGGTATCCATAGAGTGCCATAAATGGTGTCATTTTTGTTGCAGTAGGAAAGGAAGTGTTATACCACCATTCTTCCAAGGGTAACCATTTGAACCATTGTGTTTGTTTATTAGAGACAAAGCAACGAAGGTAGCCTTCTAGACATTTGTTCACTATCTCAGTTTGTCCATCAGATTGAGGATGATAGGATGAGCTATGAGCCAATTGAGTACCCAAACAAGAAAATAATTGTGTCCAAAAATGTCTAGTGAAGATGGGATCTCTGTCACTTATAATAATCTTTGGGCTGCCATGTAGCTTTTGAACTATCTGCATGAATGAGGTGGCATCTGTACTAGCTTTGAAGGGATGAGAGAGTGCACAAAAGTGTGCGTACTTGGTCAGTCTATCAACAATCACCATGATGACACTCTTTCCTTCAGACTTCGGTAACCCTGTGATGAAATCCATGGAAACCTCCTCCCAGCGCCGAATTGGGATGGGTAATGGTTGTAAAAGACCCAGGGTCTTAAATGTTTCCACCTTATTTTGTTGGCAAACCAAACATTCTGCCACAAACCTTTGAACCTTAGTTTTAAGGCCATCCCCAAAAAATTCCTTCTTGACCCTATGATAGGTTTTCAAAAATCCTGAGTGCTCTCCTACTGGAGAGGTGTGCACTTCCAATAGTACCTTTTGTTTGAGTTGGGAGTTCTTACATAAACATAAGCGATATATGTACCATAGTGAATCATTTTTCCATGTAAATGTATCTGATGCACTGGAATAATGCTGCAACCTTTGAATGAGAGTCCACACTTTTTCGTCATTCTTCCATTCATCCCTTGCTTCTATTATCCAATCGGATTGGATGATCGAGATAGCACAAAGAAAGGCCTCAAAATCTTCATCCTTTCTTGAGAGTGCATTTTCCACAACATTTTTCTTCCCTTTTTTATAGACGATTTCAAAATCATAACCCAATATCTTGGTTACCTATTTTTGTTGTTCTTCTGAAGATAGTCTTTGTTCCAAGAAGTATTTAAGACTATCATGATCTGTTTTGACCTTGAAGTGCCTATCTATTAGGTAAGGACACCATTTCTTCAACGCATGTAGTATTTCCATCATTTCCTTCTCATAAATGGGTTTGTGTAAGTCCTTTCCCTTGAGTGGTTGACTTTCAAAAGCCAGGGGCCTTCTTTCTTGCATTAGGACAACACCAATTCCATTTCCCGAGGCATCACATTCCACAATAAAGGTTTTTGTGAAGTCTGGAGTGGTCAAGATAGGAGCTTTGCACATCACCTCTTTAAGTTGTTCAAAAGATTTGGTTTCCTCTGGAATCCATGAAAATGCATCCTTCTTAGTTAGTGTCGTTAAAGGTGCTACTATTCTTCCATTGTGTTGAACAAACTTGTGGTAGTAACCTGTCAAACCCAAAAATCCTCTAAGATTCTTCAAAATTTTGGGAATCGGCCAGTCCATCATGGCCTTAATCTTGTTAGGGTCTACCTTGACACCTTCACGAGATACAATATGAACCAAATAATCTACCTCCTTCACTCCAAAGAAACATTTGGATGGTTTGGCATATAGTTGTTGCTCCTTTAGTAGTTTTAGCACCTTGTCAACATGTCGCACATGATCCTCCCAAGACTTTCTATAGATTAGTATATCATCAAAAAATACTAACA
>ML780143.1:780183-812356 GCA_009831015.1 Picea engelmannii | reverse complement strand
GAACTACATTTATTACTAATTGTTCAGTAAGTAAATAAAGATTGATGCATCATTTTTATTGGAAGAAAATCATATCCCTTAAAATAATCCATTCTCAATAAGAAACAAATTTGCAAATTGATATCCCTGAACCATATTCACATGATAAATCATTTTCTAGTTATTGTTGGATTTTTCTTTTTACTGTCATGGTTTAAAAATGTATTTTGTTTTTATAGCAGACTCTTCTAGTTGTTTTGTTAAGTAATTTAAATTCTTTTATCTTTATTTAGTTGTTTTATTTTGTAATTTAAATTCTCCTATCTTTTATTTAGTTGTGTATTGAAATTAGATTTATTTTTAGAAATTAGTCATTTAGCTGTGTATTAATTGAGTTGTTTTGTTTTCTAACTGAAATTTACATTTTTTGGATTAATCATTTGCCATTTGCCATATGTTCAGATAACATCTTATTTTTCATTGATGTGAAAATTTTCATTTTATAACCATGATTAAAAAGTGTTTTTACTATCTTTTAATTAGCTGTGTTTTGTTTTGTAATTAACGTTTACTTGTTTTTTTGTTATGCATAAACCACTTTGCTATGTTTATATAGTAGATAATTTTCTGATTATTGGCAAATTTTTTTTAAGGATGATAAAAAATTAGTTGTTCTCTCTTTTGTTTAACTATTCTATCTTTTATGAGGGGCTTTCTTTTGTAATTGATATTCACTTTTCTTGACATAATGGTAAGCTTTTATGATAGCTGACAAACTAGAACTTCTCTGTAAACATGGTTAAGCTGCATCTCTGTAATATGCATTTTACTTTGGTTTTATGCATTGGTGGTTCATTCCCTCTGGATGATTGACAACAACGCCCAAGAATGGTGGGAAAGGAGTTCTGCACTTGTTGGTGTAGAGCTGAACCAGGTCGTCATGACCCAACAGATGGACATCTTGCAGAAACCCAGACGAGGCTTGACCCCTCAATCGCAGAATGCGTATGCAAGACACAACAGATGGACATCATGCAGGAGCCCAAACGAGGCTTGACCCCTTGACCCAGAATGCACATGCAGAGGGTAATTTATGAGGGAAGTCTTGAGGAACATATACATTCTACCATTGATTTGTCATCTTCAAACCCTGATCGTGCACGCGGAACATGAAGGTCCTCTGGCCACATAATGTGAAGGGACTTGACAGAATATGGATTCGTGTAGGAAGGGAGAGCAGATGCAGTCTCAATGGTGGTGCAGAGCAAAGAGAGGAACACCACCATTCCCACCATCAATCGCTTATCTCGAGTAGGCAACAAATAGGTATCTATACTGATTATGTTTGTTCATGATAATACTAATGCCTTATCCTTTTGTATTGAAACTAAACATAATAGAGCAGAGAACTCTTTCAAAGAAGAGCAAATAGGGTAATGGGTTGTTCAACTCATTTATTTTTAAATTTCTCTTATTGCTATTTATTTTGTTGTTGTTTTTTCTATGTCAATGGTTATTTCTCTATTGAGTACAATATGTCCATGCTTTAATTTTTTCTCTGCTTGCAATGTGTTTCTAGATTTTGGATTTTTTAGTTTTGTTTTTGTATTGCTTGCATTTGGTTTCACATGGGAGATGAGATGATAGTTTGCTTGGTTAAACCTTATATCTATGTGTCTGTAGATGTAAAAATATTGCGAAGGGGCATTGGTGAAGGCTAGGTAGTCTGCAGAAGAAAAACACTATCAAATCTACTCGGAAGGATTCTTATTCAAGGTATTTCTCATTTATTCTCCACTAGACTAGATTAAGAGCCCCTAAAGAAGCCGTGTTATATTTTATTAAAAAAATAGAAGAGTTCTTATAGAAACTTGGAAAAGAAAATTCCTTAGGGCTTTGGGGATATTCTTCCGATCTACTTTGCTATTTTGGTAGGAGTATTCAATTTTGGAACTGTGCAGTATTCATGTTTGCAATATTTTCTTGTTTCAGTGTTCAAATTTCACTATTTATCCAAGTTTGGACATAGAAAATGAAAACACAATGTGATCTCTGTGATAGGTTAGTCTTTGGTTTAAATACTGATATTTTTTTCCTTGAATTTTAAATCTTATTTTTTAACTTGCAGATGTAATATTTGTACATGTATTTTTTGGTATTTCTTGAGCTTTGTTGCCATGAATCTTTTTATTTTTTAATCAAAAAAACTTGATGGCCATATTTGTCTCATGTTTTATTTATTATCTTTATTTTTTAATAATAAATTACTGGTTGTTAAATTTAGAAAACAATTTTGCCTCCAAAATTATGCATTTTAACAAGTGCATTTGCTACATTATTTCTGTTCACTTTTTTAGGATCATGTATAAAATCATTTTCCAAATAATTGCATTTGTTACATTATTTATGTTCATTTTTAAGAATCATTTATAAAGTCATTTTCGAGATAGATAATCATCTAAGTTTTAACACTAACAATTTTAAGATATTAATAATTTGGATTTACAGATTTCTCTATTAGAGATAAATTCGATTGGAAATATAATATTTTATTTATCATATTTTTTTGTAAAGTATGTACTTAATTTATTGTTGTCAATTAAAATCTAATTTTTTTGAAAACTTTTCATTGTCAAAGGGTTGCATAAGTATATACCCTTCTCGCTGAAATTAAAACCCACCCTTCAAATTTGATCACTAAACCCAGTACCTTATGAAAGTGTATGATATGGAAATAATTTAAAAATATATATATTAAAAGAGAATCTACCCTTGCCAACTGCGCTGCTGCTTGCCCTGCCGCTTAATTACCACTGGTAGGAAGCTGATCTGCCGCTTCACCTTCTCTTCCACGTCCTCCAGCTGCCCGCCGCTGGCCTTGGTCTGCTTGCCGCTGCTGACCTGCACGTCATCTTGTTCCGTGTAGCTACCGAGCACGGAAAGGCGACGAGACTCCTGGAAATTGGGGTTTGGCAGAGGGATTTCGGCGCGATGCAATAAATGACCAATCGACTTGGATGTCGACCCGCCCCTCGGATTCAATTCGGCGTCTGATACGTCAGACGACGCCGCCTCCTCCTCGCCAGCAATGGCAGCCCCAGGTTCCATATATCTCCACCTCCGGGCTGCTACTGTTCGTCGTGCTGGAAAATTTGAGGACAACGCCACCCTGACAAGGTCGCCGGGCGACATGAACCTCCTGCCAGCAATGGAAAGCGTAGTTCCCATATTCCTCGACCCCCAGGCTTCTACTGCTGGTCTTCAGTTCAATACAATACAATACCCAGAGATTTTCCTCTGTTTGTGGGGATGATTATGAGGTAGTTGGCAGCCAGCGCTCGCTTGTGATGATGTATAGTCTAAATTAGTCTGAAACAGGATGAAGGAAGAGGGCAAACAATATGCACCCTAAAGTATTTTATTAATGTCTGGTCCATAAAAAATAAAACGATTACGTCGACACTTACATTAAAAAATAAAAAAATTAAAACCTTCCGACGTATTCCGGAAGAGGACATTTTTAATGAAGTGGTAGACTTTTTTTTTTAATCATATAAAATGAAATTACTAGCTTTGCTCTTTGTATTTTCCTCTTTGTATTTTCCTCGTATAAATGTTTTAATATATTAGTTATATGTAATTCAAAATAATCTTATTTCATAAGAATCTCTCCATCATATTAATATATAATTTTGTATATTTTCTTCAAACTTTTTATATTTTCTTCTCATAAATGTTTAATATATTAGTTAGATGTAATTCAAAATGAAATTTTTTTCTACCTAAGAATCTCTAATATAATTTTGTATATTTTCCTCATATAAATGTTTTAATATAATTTTGTATATTTTCCTCATATAAATGTTTTAATATTTTAATTGTATGTAAATCTTTTAATATATTAGTTGTATGTAAATGTTTTAATGTTTTAATATATTTTAGTTTCTTTTTCATGTTTCACTCTTATTTTTTTGGATAAGTGGGTTACTCATGTTTAGGGAGTTTAAGCATTACACACACTAACTTTTTTTTTTGGCATGTTTCAATACAAATTTTAATTTAAAATAAAAAATGAATATTCTTTTCATAGAAGAATCTCTCAATTATATTAATATATAATTTTGTATATTTTCTTTATCTAAATGTTTTAATATATTAGTTGTATGTAATCCAAAATAAAGTTTTTTTCACAAAAAAATTTCTCAGTTATATTAATATATAATTTTGTTTTCATATAGAGGATACATTTCCAAAAATAATTTCACTATCAATGATATTTTTTGCTTATAAAGTTCTTTCAGCCACCAAAATTGTGAAAGATCAAAGAGTAGTGCTAAAACAAAAGGTAATATTGATTGCCAAGAGTAATAAAAAATGAGGAAAATCCCGAGTTTTGACTGTCTCTATGCTGTTATATGGAAGGTCCACAAAAATAGAAGCATGAAATAGCGACCTTCTCTCATCCTGGAAAGATCACTAAGAGCTATAGATGTTGGTCCTAATATAACTTTAGGACGTGGGGAGGGCCCTCATGCCCTTTAACCCAGAGATTGTAGGTGATAATGCCAGCATTTTTTTTTTGAAGGTTTGCCTTTCAAAGTGAGTCAGATTTCTTGTTGTACTCTCGGTAAGTATGTTTGAGGCTGAAGGTAGATTGAAACTATCTGATCCTACTTCCAGCCCAAAAGTGAGGTGACCTGTAGTTTTCCCTTGTTGTTCAACGAGTCTATAACTATTTCGGAATCCCCATACAATTGAAGTACATCGATGTTTAATCTAGAAGCCAGGTGGAGAGTAGCCCAGGCACCTAATAATTCAACCTTGGTATTGGTACCCGTGCCATAATTGAAAGTCCATCTGCATTGTGAATTCATCGAGGCCCCTCCTCCACTTTGAAGGCCAATCCCATTTTCAATTTTTTTTTGTTCCTTTCCAACCGCACAGACCAGCTTACCAGGGAAGGGAGGTTTTAAGAGTCACGTTCCCTTTTTGACCAAGTATCATAACAGACTGATAAAGAAATCCCTTCCGAAGCAATGTTTAGATTTTGATCAACAATGATACTGTCCCATACTTGTTAATAATATTATTATGACATTAAAGAAAATCCATTATAATAATTGTAATTCTAAAATATTTAAAAATACAATATTTACAAAATTAAGATATAGTATTTGAAACTGTAAAATATCAAAAAATAATATTACTATAATCTTGTTCATTTATTCGAATTAATCAGACAAATCGCTCCACTAACTAAGAACGAGCATGCATCACCACCCATATTATGACATTAACTAAAATAATGTTGTTATAATAAGTCAAAATATATTTGAAAATTTGAAATTAAAATGACATTAACTAAAATAATGTTGTTATAATAAGTCAAAATATATTTGAAAATTTGAAATTAAAATGACATTAACTAAAATAATGTTGTTATGATAAGTCAAAATATATTTGAAAATTTGAAATTAAAATGTTGTATTGTAAAAAAATTATTATTATTATTATTATTATTATTATTATTAAAATACAAGAATATTTGCAAACAATAAAATAAAAATATTGTACTCTAAATAAAAATAGTATTGGATCCGAAATAAAATTACTATAAGGATATTCTAACAAAAATTGTCATTGAACCTATTTACTGAAAAAATTGTAACCAAGTGAAACTAATATATAAATTGTAATTGAACCTATTTACATAAAAAATTAGTTTATACATCTAATATATAAATTATTATATAGAAAAACAAAAAAATATAGACACAATATTTAAATATAAATAAAAATAGTGTAAATAGTGCACTTTCTCTTAAATTGTCCAACCTATACCTATATTAGATCTCATTTTCAAAATATTTATCACACTACCAACCTTCCTAATCTCTTAACTCAACAAAAGTATGGTGATCTTGGAAAACTTCTCTTAATGTTTTTTGAGCACAAAAACAAAATTCTAAAGAATCCCAAGTAATCACTTACCCTCTTAAGGTGCGATAAACCAATTGGATCTTAGTGGACGTTAATCATCATCATCATCATTTTTACAACATAGATATAAATATCAAAATTATTAATTTTGAAATTAACATAAATTTACACTAATAGAAAAAAAGAAAATGTGAACTAAAACACATTTTAATTAAAATATATTTACAAATTTCTCTATTCAATATTAAAATGAATAATACACCCTACTTCTTTAAATACAATATAATATTTATAAATAAAACTCATATATTTTTACATAAATATTTTTAAAAAATTTATATTTATTATGTTGAAATTCATTAAATAATAGTAGGTCACATTTTCTAAAAACATGTCAAATATCACATTTTCTTGTGATGAGGGTTCCATGTACATTAAAAATTTTAATGTCAACTAGAACAATAAAGTATAGATGAGAACTTGTTATTATTTTTTATAATGTTTTAGAACAATAAAATATAAATAAAAACTTGTTATTATGTTTTATAATGTTTTAACAAACTCTTGATATATTTAATAATTAAAATTAAAATGTTTTAAAAGAAATATGTTAAATCAAAATCCATCCCTAACTCTAAGACCTAACAATGTTCAAGTTTTCTATTGTACAAAGAAGAAGTTATTAACTTTATTGTACTGCTTCCACTCATAAATCAATTTTAAATTTTAATATAAAAAAAAAAATAGATTTATTAAATCGCATCTATGATAAATATTAATTTAATAGCCACATTGTATCTAATTAATATAAATATTTATATAAATAAAAAATATAATTATTTAAATAAAAAATGAAGTTGTAATTTAAAGATTACTCACCACTAATGCAATATATTATTCCTATTTTTCTCTTTTGCAAAAGTTTTTGAAATTTTTATTTTTCTTTTAATTTCAAAAGTTTTTGAAATAAAAAATTAATTGAATATTTTCTAGATATAACCTTGCATTTTAATTAAATTTCTCACTTTCAAAATAAAAATATTTAAATAAGAGTTATAATTTAAAGATGACTCACTACCAATGCAATATATTATTTCTATTTTTCTCTTAAAAATGTCAAAGTTTTTGAAATAAAAGATTAATTGAATATTAAGTGATACTTGCTTTTGCTAGAATATTTTCCACCTATCCCAGATAGTTACTGGACTATAAACTCATATTTACTATTCATATTTTTCAAATTCTAATGTTAAATTTTAAAAATTTAAAAATGTATGAATTAATATAAAGCCAATGAGGTATGAATCAAGTGGAACGGAGTATAAAAACTTAAAGAAAATGTTTCAATATAAAAAATTAAAGAAAATAAAATAAAATCTAAACAAGGTTGCATAAACACCCAAATAACATGCTCTGTAGCTAAATTCTCAACACTCATGTTTTGAAATATTATTCTTTTAAAACTCTAAGGCATGGTGTAACAATCCTAATTGGATTGCAGATGAAAAAGACAAAATCCCAGTGCTTTGGGTTGTCAAGCCTAGGTTTCAGTTTTGAAATTGGGCTCTGATACCATATGTAGAGCCTGGTTATTTTTTAGGACTCAAAATAAATAAAAGTTTTCTAAAATCTTCTACTGAATTTAGTTTATAATTTCTTTCATTTTTTTTCCTTATACCAGAAATAAATATATTGATGATAACGCCACAATGAGAACAATAACAATAACGTAATAACAACAACATAGCAGCATATTAATGATAACATCATAATAATATCAACAGTATAATGAAAACAACATTATAATACTTACCTCCACCTTCAGGTACAACCTCTTCAACTCCCTAGCTCCAGGAATCCTTGCGGTTAGCCCAAAATTCCCAACAACACTAGGGCACCCTGTGAGAGCTTCCCAAAAACAATTCTTCCAATTTCCTCCTCCTCCATCTTTCATAAATTCTCAAACCAAAATAAATAAAAAATCCTCCCCCTTCCAAGTCCTCCCCTCCTTTATTATACTCTTCTCTCAAGCCCCCCCCTCATTAATTCCCCAACAACCTTATCCCCCCATTAATTCTTCAACCACCTTATCTCTTCCATTCATTACTTCATCTACCAATGTTAATAATATTATAATAAAATCTTCATAAAGTCATTTTAATAATTAATTAGATTAATATTGATTTTTCATGATAATTACACTGTACTCGAAGGCGCTATCTGTATAAACAAAGAACCAGGTTTCATCAACAAAAAGTGTGTCATGGCAGCACCGTGGACTCCCAGCATAACATCACATGAATTCAAAGCTCTGAACATCTCTGTCATTTCCGTTGTTGGTTTGGGATTTAAAACTTCCACTTGTAACCCTATTTTCTCTGCCAATTTCACTATTCCCTTCTGGTTCAACATTACTCTCGATTTCCGTCGAGAAATTATCACCAATTTGGGCTTTAAGGAGCTCGGAACGGAAACCTTCCTAAAGGACCCATAAGTACCGTTTAATCTACAAAGAGTAATAGTATAGTATTCGTTAATCAAGTTAGTGAATCCAACCATAGCGCTTAATCTAGGGGGAGCATATGCCCTGCTGAGGATGCTATGAAAATCCTTGATAGTCTTACCATCTTTCATGAGTGATGGATTCACGGCCAAATCGTCATGTATCTTCATCCCCACTATCATCTCTGGAAAACAATGGACTCTCTTATCTCCCCTGAAATCAATAACTGGGTACTTGCTAAGCTGCTTCACAAGATCTTGGTACTTCATCATCCACCACTCATGGTATTCAAGAATGACGAACACAACTTCCCTGTGGAGATGTTGTGAAGTTATATAGAGAGGCAATAAATCGTCGTTGAATTCATGGTAAACATTTCCTGTGTATCCTCCACTGGAGAACACCACTGCAGGCACCGAGTGCTGCACTTGACACGAATTTCGTTGCTCATTCTCATCCCTCCGACTCAGTATTTTGAGAGTGACTTCATCAATCATTCTCATGATACTACTCTCCCATTTGCGAGTATATGGTCTAATTTTCTCCTCCCTGGTAGTGTTGTTATCATGGGTGTAAAGGAAAACAGAGGAAGATTTAGAGTGAGTTTGCACATCCCTGCTCAAATAATAGACGTCTATCCGAAAGTGTGACCGATCATAGCACAAAACTTCTCAGGCATTCCTCCAAATTTCATTATCTTTTTCTACACCTACACACTGCTGAGTTGCGGGTTCGATTTTGACTGGATGATGTCTTTATTTATTTTCAGAGGATGATTTGGGAGAATGGTATGAGTTTGGAAAGATACATCTGTGGAAAGTGCTTCCTCGCCGCGGCCATATAGCTCGATTATTAGACTAATCCATCTTATCCAGCCGAATACTAGAAGATATGAAAGTAAGATCAAAACCATAATTAACTTAAAATTGGACTTCAATTTCTTATTGTCCATCACAACAGATTATATTGATCCCCCTTTTTTTTAGGAGAATCACGAGTTGTCTACGCTGTTCCCTCATGGTCTGGCCCTGCAACTTTCGATCGATAGGCCATTTCGCCGGATGATTTTGATTTTCCATGTGATTCGAATATATCAACTATGTCTGAAAGGTTTATGAAGAATATATGTATTTGGAATAAGAAGAAACTGGAAACATAAACTCTCCCAGAAACCCGAAAGGATGAAGGAAAGACAGTGGAATGAGGAGGCTCCCCAAGGCACTTATGGATAAATGAACGATGGCAGAGAGGAATTCACTTGAACTTGTGAAAGAGAGTTACGCAATCAAAGCACATACCCAAGGAATCTATCAATTAGAAAGGGAGAGACAATAGAAAACTCCTAGAAATGAATGATAAATTTCGTTGAATGCCTACCAATATTGAAGAGGAACAGGTTCTATAGTTTATTTTTCTACATATTCTGTGTGAGTGAAGCTTCTCGACAAAGAAGAAAGTTCGAGTTGTTGGAGAAATTGGTCGTGGCAGCACTTGTGGGCGCTTTCTCTTGGCACGTATGCATAGTGCCTGTGATGTTTTCTTGGCTCTTGGTCTCGCGCGCGTTTTAGGCCTTGCACTACAACTACAACTGTAGTGGGGAAATTGTTTTGCTAGCGGCTTATGGATACCTATCCAATCAAATCAGACAAATGGTTCCTTTAATGGATGACGGCCCGCGTAGACTATGAACGCCACTTGGAAAGATGAAAGGAAAAAGTAGTTAGATTCTTCTTATCACAAATTGATGGTGTTTAAAGATTTTGTCAGTGTTTAAACTCAGAGAGCCATGGATTGAAAGGTTCCTACAAACAAAAATCTTATTAAAATAAAGAGCAATTGAGAGAGTCAATGTCATAGGAACTTGAGCCAAAACCACCCTGTAGGTGGACACACGCCATTTAGACTGGTAGCTTCGTTCGATATAAATTTGTCCATCTTGCGAGATATAGCTCTCAACTTGGCCAACTGCTTTCTATCCAAGCGAGGCAGAATATGATGCATGAACACGTTGGCCATTGCATTCTGAGTAAATTCTAAATCTTTCTTATTTTCTTCATTCGCCATGATTCAAAGTCCAATAAGATAAAATCAATCGTCTGATTCTCAAAATTTCAAGCTCAAGAGATTTCCTTATTGTTGTATATATAATAAGAAAACAACTCTCTAGAGAGGTCACGCTCTAATTCCAAAGCGACTCTATATCTTGTATTTTTGGTTACTATTAAATCAATTTGAAACCTAACTATTAAATTATATTAGAGCTTGTAAGCAACTTTGAAATGTCTCACTTGACTGATCAATTCATAACCTGACTATTAAATTATCTATTAGTTCTGTGAATGGTCTTCAAGAGTGTTGTTAGTCTACCAAAATTAACATTGTTTGGCTATGTTATAGAGGGAGTGAAGATGTCATTATAAGCAAAAATTGCATTGTTTGGCTATATTAGAGAGGGTGAAAATCTCATTGTAAGATTGAGTGAGACTAAAAGTTGCTTGTATCACGGAGAGAATCATTAGGCCACATAGGGGATAGTATCAGTTGGCCTTAAGTGATATCTTTGAGTTTTAGTTTATGGTTATTTCTATGGTCATTTCTTAAAAGCTACTTGTATAGTGGAAGACTATGTAGGCCACACAAGTAGAGAGAATTGATGAATAGCATTGATATCTCTAAGATCTAGCATATGGCTATTTCTTTGAAATACTCTTCCATAATGAAATACAACTTTTAGAGCATGACCACTAGTTTAAAAAAAACTAGCCACAAGGCTCCGTACAAACACAAGTATGACACATATCAAATGGTTTACCATTTTTGGAACTCATCGTAGTTTTATATATTAATTGATGCTTAAGAATGCATCTTGGTTATCAATGTTGGAGCTCAATTTTGTCAGTGTGAGGGAGATGTGCAATTCCTTCTGTGCTCAACAAAATAATATTTCAATGTACGTTATACATAAATATTTTAATGTTCATCTTAAACAAAATATTTGTAAATCAACTATATATATATATAGTGAGAGGATGAAGGAATGGCAATTAAATGCTTCATAAAATCTTCAAATTAAATATGCCTACATAGTACACACATCTTGCAAAACAAAAATGTAAATAAAGAAACCTTTCATTGATCCAGCTCATAGTTGGTTGAGTTGCATTCAAGATGTTAATGAGTAGTCAAGAAGTAGATAACATATGTCATTTATTCAATTTCTTGTAGATAATTATATAAATGGACAATTAGAAATTATAATATAAAAACAACTTTCAAGTTATTTTAGTACAATTTGAATTAAAACTTGTAAAATATTATATAGGGAGAAGTAGGAATTATAATGTAATAACTCTTTTCAATTAATTTTATTACAATTTAAATTAAATGTGTAAAAAGTATATATATATATATATATATATTTCTCAATATGCATGGTTAATTATAGGCAAACAAAATAAAAGGACTAGATCATAATAATGAAATTTCTTATTATTTAAGTATTTCCAAATTTGTTAAAAGTGTTATTATTTAAAGATAGTAAAATAAAATATACATTTTACTATTTATTTAGGATATTGTAAGAGGGACATTGATTTCATGTGAGTTATGAAAGGGTCGACTTTGTGAGAGGTCAACAAGTAGTAATCTATATTGGTGTACTTTTGTTATGAGTGGAGACAAATGATGGTTCCCCCACACAAGTCTTATGTGTTGTGGATGAGAAGATATGTGGTTTTATGCAACACCATTTGTTTTCCAAGAGAGGTGGTTAGATGACTCTGAGTCAATTAATGGAAGCACTACCTTTTATTGTTGAATAAATTGATATGGGGTACAATATATGAAAGTTTTGGAGCTTAGGAGTATAGTTTATGCACATGAGACGCCTCTGTAATTAAGTCTAGGTGGGAAAGAGTCTTGACCCCAGAAATGGTGTAATGCCTAGTTTTCCATAGCAAGAATTGTGGATTATATTCAACATTGATTCATGTTAGTATGGTGACATTGACAACATAGCATTCTAGTGGGTGCTTATGTTAGTTCCATAATCTTATAAACATTCAAGGGATACTGTAAATGGGCCTATGTTGTGAACCTATAAATTAAGTTAGAATGATAAGTGAAATATCATGACCATACGTTTAATTATAGCATATTGTGTAAAGGGGTATATTGAAAAATCTCTATTGACTAATATGATGTTGAGTCAATTCACGTTTAATTGTTGTGTTGACTTAATCATACCAAAGTAGTGGAGTTAACATATACCTTGTGAAGGATTGGTAACTCCAGTAAGAGGGGTGATAAGTACATTAGCTAACACTAGTTGATTAAGAACAAGGAATTAAGAGAGCGCCCATGGAAGGAGTTGATGTGATTTAGAGAGATCACTTTGTGACAAGGGGGCACCCTTTGGGAATAGGAAACACTTTCCCCCATAAATATATTTGGTAGTAGCAATTCCAATGGGTTGTGATGGATTATTATGCACACACCCCTTATAAGAGGGGATAGTTATATAAATGTGATATCACATCTTGAAATGCATTAATAAATATAACAACTACTTTCTCACTAAGAAGGATTTATTTTATTTTATTTTCTTTCTCGTGAAGAAAATTTGTTTAGAAAAAAAAATGCTAGAAATGTGCTTCACATTGTTAAAATTATCTCATAGTAGGGGGATAGTACTTGAAAGTTCTAGAAAGGGATAAGAAAGGAGCAAGAGGCCAGAGTTGATAAGTATCATGTAGGTATAGAGAGGATACTTTGAGACATACATAGTACAATTGTGAGAAATGAACACCTTAATGACAATGACTAGAAATCATGATTTTCCTCAACTATGATGAAGATAATTCTACACCCGACAATTAATTTGGTTGAAGATCTAATGTATATAACTTAAGAAAAGAGTGAGATTAGGGAAAATGACTAAACAAACCTTGAAGTGATGACATCATATAAAAATCAATTAGTGATTCCTTAATCTATGTTCTTATTAAAATAAATAATAATAATAATAATAATTTTTATGTCAATCTCATATGATGGCATATGTATTGTAAATATAGAGTAATGCATCAAAGTCAGTAATGATTGTTTATAATTATCAAGGTCCAAAGTGGGATTGTATGTATGACATGATGAAATTTATAATATAATATAAATTGATTGTTTATAATATAAGATTCACTTAACTACAAAACCGATGATGAACTAAGGTTCTAACTAGTAAACAAACAAATAGACTATATTTTATATATGGGGGTCATATATGGAACTTAGGCATAATAAATCTATAACAAGTGTGTCTTTTCATTAATTAAATTATATATGATAATAAAATAGAGTGGAGACATGGTAAGGTGCTTACTAAATAAGGGTAGTTGTAATCAATATATTAATAGCCTCAACATTGTTTTAATTAGTGAAGGTACAATGGGACCAATATAGAATAGGGTTTGATATCATAGAAGACACATATAAGATGTGTCATGAATTGTTCCTTTATATTGAGAATGAACATAACTTCGGGAATAAGTTTTGTTTTAAAGGGTGGGTGTATGCAATGCCACTTTTTGACTTATATAACAATTATTACTTAAGGCCTAATCACCTTTTATTTTCTATTTATTATGAAACTATTAATGATACACTTGAACTTTTAAGATATATCAACCTATGTGAATGTCAATTCTATGAATGTTTAACACTATTTGAATTATGATGGATATTATGCAATCTATTTGTAACTTGAAAATTTTGACATTTTAAGTTGTTGGTACATAGTTACCAGGTTGAGATTATGATTAAATGCATTCACATGATGATAATGCATGGATAAGTATGAGTTGTGTTATAGACTAATCTACAGGTCAAGAGGCTATGAAATAGACAAAGAATAATGATGATAAAAGGTTGATGTTGTGAACATCGACTAGGAAACACTATGGTATAAATTGTGTATGTGAAATTATATTGGTTCAAATGAATTGCTATGATATGTGGACAAGTGCAGGTTTTCAAGTGACGAGACTGCCTAAAACTGAATATATGATGACAAAATTCCTAGCAACACAGTTCCACTGTATATTCCATGGTAGGGTGTGGACCCTAGTCCTATTAGGAGGGGTGGAGGCATTTCCCACCGTGTATCCTCTGAAACCTGGAGTCATGGGAGGACGGTGTTAGTTCACGCTCCCCTAGAAGTGTGATGATGACTGTCAGTTTTCTGTTAGGGAAGCTTGGTCAAGAGAGTGACACTTCCACTTACGGGTTCTATTTGGAGTTAGGTCAACATAGTTGACGTTCCAAGATAGTCCAGCAGAGGAAGGATAGGGATGGAAGATGGAAGTAAGTTAGGGAGGAAGGATGAATAGAAATAGTTGAGAGTGTATGGGGATTTTGCCTTATAGTGGAATTTATTGTTTTCCCCTTTTTAAAAGAAAATATGTATATATGTGTATTCATAATTACTTAACTAAAGTACAATTGTCTAAATGAACGTTGTTGTGCTAAATTATTGTAATTATTTTTTTGTTGCTTACTGATAATGTTGTTTATTTGATGTGGGTGTATGAACCATGTGTCATTACCCTTGTATTGTAAATTACTCTAACTTCGGGATGAAGTTTCTTGAAGGGTGGGTGTATGTAACAACCCTAATTAATTATGTAATTATCATGAATAATTAATATTAATCTAATTAATTATTAAAATGACTTTATGAAGATTTTATTATAATATTATTAACATTGGTAGATGAAGTAATGAATGGAAGAGATAAGGTGGTTGAAGAATTAATGGGGGGATAAGGTTGTTGGAGAATTAATGGGGGGTTAAGGTTGTTGGGGAATTAATGAGGGGGGGCTTGAGAGAGGAGTATAATAAAGGAGAGGAGGACTTGGAAGGGGGAGGATTTTTTTTTATTTTGGTTTGAGAATTTCTAAAAGATGGAGGAGGAGGAGGAGGAAATTGGAAGAATTGTTTTTAGGAAGCTCTCACAAGGCACTGGTGTTGCTGGAAATTTTGGGCTCGGGGGCTAGGAAACCGCAAGGATTCCTGTAGCTAGGGAGCCGGAGAGGTTGTACCTGAAGGTGGAGGTATGTATTATAATGTTGTTTTCATTATACTGTTGATATTATTATGATGTTATCATTAATATGTTGCTATGTTGTTATTATGCTATGTTCTCATTATGCTGTTATCATTAATATGATGCTGTTAATTATTTCTAGTATAAGGAAAAAATGAAAGAAATTATAAATTAAATTCAGTAGAAGATTTTAGAATTATTTTATTTATTTTGAGTCCTAAAAAATAACGAGGCTAACCAAGCTCTAGGCTCTACACATGGGCTTATGATCCATCTAAAAGGGTTAATAAGAAGCACATCTATTCATGATCTCATAATATCAATATATAGCAATGTTGGAAATGACATTACTGTCGAACTCCAAATGAGCTGCTGGAAAACTATGAAGGAGTTTTCTGCTGCTGGAAAGCTGTGAACGAGGTTTCCTCCGCACATTAGAGGTTCCATTGATTTCCACATGATTTTTCCTTCCATAGAGACACCATGGTTATAAGAGCGTGAAACGAACTTCCACCCTTTTCTAGAGCTAATTATTTAAAAAAAAATTATAATATGATAAAATTAGCTAATTTTGTATGAGGTGACTGGAGAAAGGTCATCATCTAAGTTATGACTTGTACAATTCCAAACTATATTTTCCGCTCTAAGTCTGCTTATTATTGAGGAGACAATTTGATGTCCGTTCGACCATTCATGCCCGTTTGAACGCCCGTTGATTCGTTTGAAATGGCTGAGAATGAGCCAGACAAAGATTTCAGCAATTGCGAAGTCAATGTCAGCTATGGGCAAACCCCAACATTCATTCATGAGAATATGGACGTAGCAATGCTCAAACACCTCGTTGATCTGAACAATGCTTGTATTCAACAATCCCAATAACTTAAAATCTATACCCAATCTACCCCCGTATTTGAATCGGTTGATTTGTTCTTGAAAGGTTTCTCAGAGACCAAACAAAAAATCCAGAAAGGTTTCTGACCAATGGCCAATGATAGCATCTTTACATATATTGATTATATTGATGTATGAGTAAATAATCTTTCATAAAATCGCTACCATATGCCAAAAGGGAATTTATGTACCGGTTTTTGATCTAGCAATTAGTTGAAACCTTTTAAACCCTCATATAATTTGTCTTGACAATATAAGAAAATGCGAAACTGATTAAATATTAATCAAACTTACTATTACAAAACCCAATTGTGCTCAAGATCGACACCTACTTCCCACTAAAGTAATGGTACCAATAGTTGTGAACGTGGACAACATTTTAAACATCCACCTGCCTTCTCTTCCGCATGCATGCTCAAGCCGTAGGATTTTGCACACTGACTATATCGATCTGAAGTGCCGACTATTTCGCACATCTAAAGTCACACACGTTGTCTCACCACCTAATTCAAGCCTGTATCATAGTTGCATCTCAGATCATTTAAATATTGCAGACTATTTTTAAGTCGATAATTACATCCATACCAATGACGTTCTCATCACAAAGCCATGCTACAGAGCGTGAATATGCCATCTTCTAATATCCAGTCCAGGATACAGAGTACGAATACGCCATCTGAGTACTTTTCATCTCGCTGGGAATACAAGGGACGTAACATTTTTTAGACACAGAGAGATTCGAACTCGAATATCTGTGCGAAAGGTTTGCATAAAAATTCTAGCATGAAGATAAATGACATTTTCGCATTGGGTGTGGTGTTGCTAGAGCTCCTCTCCGACCACCAGAAGGAATAAGCAGGAAAACGAGGGCGGCTGCTTCATCTGGAGAATAGGGATTATAGAGTATGTTAATGCTATTATTTCAGAGGTGGGCAACAATTTTACAGGGAGGCTGAAAACATAGATGCATTCTGGGCGAAAAGACTATTTTCCATCCATGTCCCTTATAGTTGTCAATAATGATTTGATGAATACTTCATTCATAGGAATAGGAATAAAATAGAAATTTAGGTAGGTATTTACAATATTTTTTTAAATTAACATTAAGAAATTTTCTTTTGAAAGCAACCCCTTTGGATTTGAACCTGTGACATCTTAAGAGGAAACACATGTTCTTAACCAATACGCCCACTTAGGCTTTATGAAAGTTCTACTTGCTCACTCAATTAACTAAAAAAATTCATCATTTATCGAAAGTTTTTAAATTTATTTTTGTATAAACAAGTGTTGCATGGTAGCTTAGTCCCTGTAGGGTTGGAATGGGAATAAATGCATAGGTATGGAGGGACTGTGGGAGAATGAGAATCTGAAGTACCAAAGGCACATGAAAACTATCGCGAACACGTGGCAAGCAACAGGTAGGACATGTGGTATCCATGTAGAAAAGGACACGTGGCACTCTACGACACGTCAGACATAAGACGTTAGGCTACTACATGACTCTGGGAGAATGTCACTTAGGGAGTTTTCCTTCCAGAAAAAACATAGTTCCCCCGAAGCCAAGAGCCCTGAAGAGCCGGAGTCTCAAATTCCCGAAATAGTTAATGATAATATTATATTAATATCGGGTCAACAAGTAATTAGCGAGAAATTCACTTTGTGAGAAATTTGTTCCATCGCTAAATATGGCCAGGGTTGCCCAAATGGCATAGTGGAAACTGATCGACGACTCACATTCATTTCGGAAAGAGAAGGTGCCCGAGCGTTAATATCCTAGAGCAATTATGGCATTGAAACCATTTAGTTTTTGAAAGTATTCTCATTCTAATTATACTGTGTTTTGCATAATCCATCTTGCTTTTATTTTCTTAATAAGATTATGTAATTTTTCCTATTACCAGTAGTGCAGCAGATAGCTACTAAAAGCACAGATATCCCCATCACCTGTAACTTGATATAGTTTTGGAGTCTCACTTGCCATGTTGGAAATTTTCGATCCTACGTTGTAGGTTTTATCTCTTTAATGTATTTATGAAATTCATTTATAATGATCTTTGTATACTTCCAACTTACTTTCATCCCAATATTTAGAGTTAAGTTCAATTTTCATAGTCAATTCTTTAATTTTTCCCATGGAAAAAGTAAGCAATATCCATTTCATTCTATTAAATAAATCATCTGTCTTGTTTGTCTCTATATGTGTTAGGATAAATAAAGTTAGATGTGGTGGCAAAGAAACAAATATAATTTTTTTTGAAAATGTGTTCAGTGTCGAAGATTCTTTGATCTTCTTGTGTGACCTCTGTGTTTGCTAGTTTTTTCTATATATTAACACACACCTAACATGATTGTTTATTTTCACGAGTTTTCAACTCATTGAAGTTAATTTAAACCGTGTGAAAGGAAGGTGTTGACACAGAGGACAATGCCTTTTTCCTAAAACTTTTGTCTGTGAGCAACAAGCCCACTTTGCAGAGGTTGATCTACAATTTCTCTCCAGGAAGAGGGCATCTTTGTAACATGCCTATCCAACTAAAATATTTGTAAGAACTAAAATATTTGTAAGATGCCTATGACAGTTCAATTTAGTACCAACTGATATATTTGTAACATGTCTATCTAGTTGATTCTTTCTTTGGCAATGATAAAACTTTTTGAAGGTTTTTATTTCTGTGGATATTCTTGCAGATGTATTTACAAGTCTGTTGACTCTTGAATATGTTAGGACTGAAACGACAACCTAACGAGGACTGCGTTTTTATAGATGTGGTACTCCTCTTTAAGTTTTTCCCCAGGCGTGTATAGTTCAAATGTGAGACTTAGAGATAGTTCGTCGTAATGACTTAAAACAATACAAAACGATAGAAAATGTTTTTTTTTTTTTTTTGAAATAAAGGTTCCTGGAAAATAGGACCAGGAATCACACACATTAAACATTCAAATTAAATAAACACAATTTTCTGACATTCAACATAGTTCAAGATAAAAATTTATGAGGACATAAAAATGAAAGAAGATGACCGACCATGCATAAAGAAAACTAACTTTGCATTCCGAAAACAAGGCTACAAGGCACCGTCAAGATTGTTCCTGAAGTAGTTTTCTTTGAAATTTTTCAAAAAATAATAATGTCTGTTACAGATTCCTCGAAATTAAAATGCGTTTGTCATACAGACTGGGATTAGGGCTCCCGCGGACCATAAAAAAAAAGTACAAGAAATAGGACTGTAGAAAGAAGAAGTGGGCGACGATAGAGAGCAAGACCTGAAAACAAGAAATTGAGAGTTATTAGTGTTTGGTTGGACATTTCTATTTAAAGAAGTGGAATAACTGGATTGATAAATAAAGAAAGATGTGATCAGTATAGACTTACTATGATGGTATCTATCTCGCCCTTTGCTATTTACTTGCTGATGCATTTTTATTGCTCTCGTCGACGGTTACTGGAATCGTGCCAACCGCTTGTTTCTCTTCGTCGGTGAGCTTGTCGATTTCCCTTTGGAGCCATTCTTCAATGTAGCTTATCATGGGGGCCACGTTGATCTCATGCCATATTTTTATGTTGAAAAGCTCGGTTTCTAATTCCCTTAGACCGATAGAAAGATTGCACAGAGCATGTTCAATTTCTTCATTTTGTACTGAATAGTCCACTAGCCACTTGTCCATGTCATCCTCATCATATTCAAGGATGTCGTAAAACTTTTCTAAAGACAACCCCTTAAAAATATCAACTTGTTCATCGAAGGCTTGCTTGTTTAAGGACAAGGAGTTGAGGATTAATTTGGGGTCTTGGACCTCATTGGTACTTCCGGCTAAGTTTAGTTCAGTCAAGTTTCTGAATAATTCTTCTTTATTTGACAAAACTTGTTCACATGATAGGACAATGAGATGTAGGTTCTTAACTTTCTCTTTCCAACATGCATTTAATTGTTTGATCTGGTTTGGGGAGGGGAGATCTTCTTCTCTTCTTCTCATTTCTGTCATGTTGGTGACATTGATGCCAAAAAGGATGACTGTGTCTAGATAGAAACATTCTTCATTTTTTAAATCCACTTGAAAATATTCCTGGAAGTCATGTGCCCTTGTTCCAAAGGAAGCTATACTTTTTTATGTTTCCCAGGCTTAAGTAATTAGCTCCATTCTTTTCTTGATATTTTTCTCCACATAGCCTCTACACAATGTGAGGAGGCTGGAGGATCCTTTTAACTTGGCTGCAGGAGTGGAAGGCATGATTATTGCTAAAGGAATGGAAAGAAATGGGACATGAATCAAAGCTTCCTCCAATTCCTTGATTTGGTCCTACATTCTGGCATTCTCCGCCTCAAGGCCTCCAATGGAATCATCAAGATCATCTTCGGTTTCTCGGTGAATTTGAGAGATTTGGGACGACTGCATGTTCCTAAGGTTAATCTTTGAATCAGATTTCCCATTCTTAATTCTTACATCTCTCTTTTCAATAATTAAATTTTTGGATTCGCTGTAAAAAACAACGCTCTGGAATACAAAGGATTCATCTGTGTTAAAAATATCGGTCTCAACTATTTTCATTAGGGGACTATGGTGGATCACATCCTTGAGATGATCAACGTTGCGGAATACGTTATCCAGATCAGTCTCAAGTTCCATGTATTCACTTTTAGTTCCGGTCTCTTCTACTTCTTCCACAACGTTTTTTCTCTTCTTCCTCACAGGAAGCTTGTGAGAGTTATCAATTTTACCCCGAGGAGGGTTCTTATCTCCTCTTGCGTTTGAAGAATTGTGGGTTTCTTTCTTATTGGGGTGGGCCATTAGAGCGATGCTCCGGGATGTCGTACTCTTGGGAGTGGTAGCTAGGTATTGGACACTCTTCTCATCGAGGCCTTTTCCCTGTTGTTTGTACAGTTCATTGGTGCTTTTCAATTTCTCTAGGTCACCAGTGTCAGGAGCATGAGTGTTCTCGTCATTGTCTCTGTCTTCACTTAGGAGTGTATCGATAAAAGAATTGTTGAATCCAACTGCTAGTAAATGTTCTACAAAAATCCCATTAGGGTCGAACCCTCTCAACCTTTCAACATATCTTAGGTTCAAGTTGTTGAAATGGCCTGCGAATTCATTAATCTTATTGATGTTATTGAACACGAAGTCCCCGAATTTCCAAGGCAGAGGAATGAATTGATTTTTTCTCTTCTCATGGAAAAAATGCAACCAGTAGTTGTATTGCCTTGCTATTTTTGTAACCAACATTCTGTCCATAATGTGACATGGAAGGAAAGAAGGATTTTCCTTGGAGCCAAAAATCATTATTACACTGTAATTCTCCATTTGTTCAAGTGTCCACTTCCTATCCAAAAACTTGGTTTTCTGGTCAGATATCCGAGGAGCATCCTTTCCTAACAATAAATATTTGAAAAATGAGACAAAGTCATTAAAAACCTGATAAAAACAATGGGAGGCCTTATGCCTCCACAAGGCCTGGTATTAGAAAGTTACTGGGTCGAATTCACAGTTTACCTTCTTGGACATAGACAGTTTTGGAGATGGACAACAATGCGCTATCACAAAAACCAAGTAGGATGACATACCCAATTTCTTCTCATGTTTGAATCGTGACAATTGAGAACATATTTCAATGGAAATCAACTTCCCCCAATAAAAAATGGCTTGTTCCTTGACCGTAAAATACAAAATATAAAGAATAATTTGGGAAATGCTTGTTGTGGATTCCTATCCCGTTATTCTTGTAAAAAATCATGCAATTTACCGGAATGGATTTATAAATGAAATGACCCGCAACCTTGTGATATCTTCAGGAATTATCATTGGGTCTTCCAGGAATTCAAGTAAGAGGTTGAACCCGTTATCATGTTTTTTTAGGAACTCCTTGCAGTCTTCTCCTCTGAAGGTCAATGTTGGCTCTGACAATATCAACATCTTGCGGAATACCTGAGGTGACAAAGAAATAGGAGAGTGGCCCCACAGTGGAATAATTATTTGTCTTGAAATATATCTCTCGGCGCACCAAGAGACCACCTCCTTATAGTCAAATACTTCAGGGACATAGCTTGCATGAGCAATTTCAAAGGTCCAAATTACTTTGTTTTGGGTGGAAGGGGATGAGTAGTAAGAATATGCCCTAGACCACTGGAAGTTCTGGTCCTCACGCCCAAAGATGTTCACTGTATATCCACAAAACTACTGTCGAGATGCTGCCATAAGTTGATGAGAAAGTCTGTTTTCTCCAAAGGATGTTTGAAATGAGCACTCGGAAGGGATAATATAACCCTCCACAAATCTTGGTATAATGCGTGTGAATGGGAGATATCTTCGAGCCTTTCTCTCATTAATGACAATCTCTACAGTTCCTGCATGATGAGTTGTTAGCATTAAATCTTAGTAATTTCATACTTAGAAAGAAGTATGAAGGTCGCAAGGACAATGAAAAGAAATTAAGGATTGGAGATTTCGTGAACCTGCCAACCCGACGATCCGCGAAAGATATTCCATGATGTTTGAAATGAACACTCAAAAGGGATACTATAACCCTCTACAAATCTTGGTTTAATGAGTATTAATGGGAGATCTGCTCGAGCCTTTCACTCATTAATGACAATATTTACGCTTCCTGCATGATGAGTTGTTAGCATTAAAGCTTACTAATTGCATATTTAGAAAGAAGTGTGAAGGTGGCAGGGATGGGGAAGAGTGATTAAGGAATGGCTAAGTATGGAAAGCGGTCGGTTGGGCTTCAAAATAGGGTCACAAGGGATACTTAGGAGAGGTGAGGGCTTGACGGTCAAATTGTATGTCTCAAAACTTTTGAGTGCAAAATGTGTAACACGGAAGAGGGCATGATGGGGCAGTCCAACGGTCAATTTGTATATCGTAAAACTCCAGGTTCTTTTTGTAGGTCGCTGAATAATGGAAGCGCAATCTTGAGCCCACCTGTCCAGGAACCCGCAATCGAAAAAGTGGCTAAGTATAGAATAGGGAAACGGTCGATCAGACTCGTTTTCACTAATATATTGAAATTTGTAATGGATATCCTATTACCTGGCAAGATATTTTCTGCATGTTTCTAGACAAGTTGTGTAGGGATAGTCAATCTGACTGTCTCCTCAAGCCTTTATCTCATTAATGAAAATATTTACGGTTGTTTCATGATGATCTCTTAGCATTAAAGATTACTAATTGCATACTTGGAAAGAAGTGAGAAGGTGGCGGGCACAGGGAACATCGATTAGGAATTGGAGATTTCGTGAACCTGCCAACTCGACGATTCGTGAAAGAGATTCCAAGAAATGGCCAAGTATGGAAAGCGGCCATACGAGTTTAAAAATAGGGTGATAAGGGATCCCGAGGAGATGTGAGGGCCCGACAGTCAAATTGTATGTCTTGGAAATTTTGAGTGCAAAATGTGTAACATGGAAGAGGGCATGATGGGGGAGTTCGACGGTCAATTTGTATATCGCGGAACTCTGGGTGTTGTTTGTAGGTCACAGAACAATGGAACTGCAATCTAGGAACAATGAAAGAACAATATAGAGCCCGCCTGCCTGGGAATCCATGATCGAAAAAGTGGCTAAGTATGGAATGGGGAAGTGTTCGGTCAGAGTCGTGATATAAAAGCATGAGTGGAAATGTGAACCCATGAGTCTGCCAATCCATGCACTTAGACATTTTCGGAAAAACAACTAAGTAACCAAAAAGAGAAAAAGAGGGGAAAAAGAAAGGGGAAAATGGTTAAGTATAGAAGAGGGAATAGAAGGGAATAAAAGAGAGTGGGAAAATAGAAAAGGGGAGGGAAATTTTCAGAAGTGAGAATTGGTCTCAAACAAGCTCCATTGTTGCAAAATCATCATTTTCTAGTCCAATATTTTATCCACATACTCGTTTTGTATTGTTCTTGTATCATTAAAAAGGGTGTGAGCAAATGCAAATATAAATTATAACTTGATTTTTTGCTATAACTATGTATAGTTTATTTATAGGCGCTATTGATGTTTGGATTTTGTAGATAACAGTGGGTTAGGATAATTTTGCATTCTTACTATGATAAGGCCTTTAAAAAACTAGAATAAGTAACAATTTTTTCCAATTCAATTCTCACACAAAAAAATTCTCTGATCCCATAATATTCATCTTTCTTGATCCGATAATTGGGAGGTCGATTTGGTAGATTGGGCTATTGGTCATTTTAGGCGACTGGGGTGCGTGAGATAATGCTTTGATGAATATTTGTCTTTATTGCAACCCGTGGGAGTAATTTTGTTTTTGATACATTGTTTAATGCCTTGAAATATTATTTTAAGTATTAAACTTCTTGCAACAGATTATTCATTGGATGGTTTGTTGTTTCCCTTTATTTTTACCTCTATTATTTCACTTGTTTGTCATTACTTTTCTACGAGCCAAGGAGAACCCTTATCCATATCATCTTGCCAATTTGACCATGCTTTTGTCTTGGTGAAACAACCCTCTAACTCACCAACAAATTCAAAAGACCGACCATTCCAAATTTTCGGTGGCCTGGCTCTGACCTTTAGCACTCAGGTGCAGACTTTAGGAGTAACAATAACTATGAATTCAATTAAACATCTCTATAGGCTCTTCAATCAAAGAATAGAGAAAGTGATTCATAGTTATACTTTCCATGATGTGTTTGCATAAGAGAAGCATTGAAAAGATACAAAGAAATCAATGCAGTGTTGCTGAAATAAACTTATTGTACTGTCAACTTGACCGTAAGTATAACAACAACGAACTTGAATTTTAATAGTGGTTGATTTCATAGCCCCATTTGACTTCAGCTAGCATATATCTTTTTTTTTCAAAATATTTGCGAAGAAGAAAATTGGTAATTTCATTAATAAAGTAAAAGTGCTCAAATAGAGGCCAGGGGATGGACAACCAATACTATGCTTCCTTTTCGAGTGAAGGAATCAAGGAAGTGAGAGAGAAATAAGAGATCATTCGCTCATCAAGGTTGAGATGTGAACGAAACTTCTTGGGTGGGGCCCCAACTCCCGCATTGTGAATTAGTGTTGCTATGTTCTATCTACATTATGAATGGAATTGAATGTTGGTTTGAAAATGTGTGTAAAATTAATTTATGTTTCCATAGAAGCCTCATGTGATTGACACAATGCATTGCCATATAATTGTTCAATGCTTAATATTTGATCAAATTACTTGAGTCAATACAATATTTAAGAATTACGAAATTATCGAACCATGCAAAAAAGAACAGGTGTTAAATCCAGCAAAGAAGCACCAACCAAGGTTCCAAGGCAATTTTTTAATAGTAAATCTATAAGAAAAATAGTGGGCAATATATATTTATCCATAGACATTGAACTGAGTTCTTTGCACTGAAGCATTGAACATAATTGTCATAAATACAAGTAGAGGAGTTACAAAAAAAAACATGCATACAATTATGTGTTGTTCATCTAGTGCAACAACATGCAAAAGGAGTCGACAAGATATTGAACATGCATACAAAACTGATTATCATGATTTTTTTGGAACTCCTTGCAGTATTTTCCTCTGAAGGTCAATGTTGGCTTTGGAAATATCAACATCTTGCGGAATACCCTAGGTGACAAAGAAACATAAGAGTGGTCCCACAATGGAATAATTCTTTGGCTTGAAATATATCTCTCGATGTACCAAGAGACCACCTCCTTATAGTCAAAGACTTTAGGGACATAGCCTGCACGAGCAATTCCAGAGGTTCAAAATACTTCATTCTGGGTGGAAGGGGATGAGTAGTAAGAATATTCCTTGGACCATTGGGAGTTCTGGTCCTCACCCCCTAATATTTTAATTATATCTCCATAGAACAGGAGACTGGTCCCACAATAGAATAATTCTTTGGCTTGAAATATATCTCTCGGTGCACTAAGAGACCATCTCCTTACAGTCAAAGACTTTAGGGACACATTCTGCACCAAGGAAAAATACAAACCCTAATCCAAAACCCTAAAAATGAAAGGAAATGATACATCTCTGAGGGCTAGGACCGCCATCTAAGTTGAGATACTCAAACTCTCATGTTGCAAAGTGACTATTGCGCTCAACATCAGTTTTTTTTCTGAAATCCCTTCCTTTGGTCTTCTTAGGGCCGCCATATCCAAGTTGGGAAGTGCCCCCTGTTATGGTGGATTTCAATTTGGGTGCAGGAGTGGGAATAACGTCTGCATTGCCATCATCCATCATTGTATCATTGTCCATCAGATCATCTTCTTCTGGCTCGAAATCGACTGCATCAACCTCTGCGCCAACTATTCTTTCGTGCTTTTCTGCAAAATGCTTGAAATTTGGAGCAGATGATGGATATACAGAGTGAATGCAGGATATAAAAGTTTATAGGGTTACAAAACAAATAAATGAGGGGGGACAAGATATACACGTTTATAGGGTTATAAAAAAAATAAACATAGGGGNGAGCAGGGGGGTTGCCTTGGAATTCTTTGGCTTGAAATATATCTCTCAGTGCACCAAGGGACCATCTCCTTACTTCCTTCTGTGTGAAAGGGGTTGAGTAGTAAGAATATTCCCTCGACCGCTAGAAGTTATGGTCATCATGCCTGAAGGTGTTTACTGTATCCCGACAGAACTGTTATCGAGATGCTTCCATAAGTTGACGAGAACGTATGTTTTCTCCAGATGATGTTTTAAATCAACACTCAGAAGGGATAATATAACCCTTCACAACTCTTGGTTTAATGCATATCAATGAGAGATATCCTTGAGCCTTTCACTGATTAATGACAATTTCTACGGTTCTCGCGTAATGAGTTGTTACCATTAAAGCTTACTAACTGCATACTTAGAAAGAAGTACGAAAGTGTTGGGGATGGTGAAGAGCGATTAAGGATTGGATATTTCGTGAAGCCACCAACCCAACGACGCACGAAAGAGATTCCATGATGTTTGAAATGAACACTCGGAAGGGATAATATAACCCTCTGCAAATCTTGGTTTAATTCATATTAATGGGAGATCTCCTCGAGCCTTTCTGATCTAGATCAATATCGGTGGCCACCCACCTTTTCCAACTGGCTCAAAACACTTTTCGGGCAATTTTGGCAATTTACTATTTTTAGCAGGTTTTAACTTCCGGGGCCATTTTGAGGGCCTAAATGAATATTTTTTGGGATTGACCCAAATCAATGATAGACAAAGGAATTATTGAGGCCCCAAAATGAATCTCCTTGACAATACCTTTCCAACGGGATATCATTCCCCTAAAACAGAGATCGTATACAAAAGTTACGACCCCGGGAAGTTGATGCACTAACTTACCCAAACAGGGCCCACATGACTTTTGATGCTTCATATCCTAGGGTTAGGTTTTTTGGATGTCTAGGAATTTTGGCAATCCTGTTTATTGTAAAAATGCCTTCAGAGCCTCATTGTAATCATCTTTTGGCAAATGCGAGTAACCATCACATCTCTTCTCAGAGATAAGCTGCCACCATTCTAGCGAGTCTTTCACTCTGTATTTTTACAGTCTTTGTACATTTCTTTCATTAATAGAAATCGTGTATTACTGTATATCTATGTTTATGGTTTCATCTCTAATACATTTCTGTTATATTATTGAATATCTACGATATCTCTGTGCATTTCTTTATTATATCTCCACTCTCATTTCGTGCTGAAAATAATCTGGATCACTTTTTCTCATTAATGACAATCTTTACGGTTCTTGCATGATGAGATGTTAGCATTAAAGCTAAATAATTGCATATTTAGAAAGAAGTGTGAAGGTGGCGGGGACGAAGAAGAGTGATTAAGGATTGGACATTTCGTGAACCCGCCAACCCGATGACCCACGAAAGAGATTCCAAGAAATTGCCAAGTATGGAAAGCCGTCGGTTGGGCTTCAAAATAGGGTCACAAGTTATACTTAGGATATGTGAGGGCCCGATGGTCAAATTGTATGTCTCTGAAATTTTGACTGCAAAATGTGTAACACGGAACATAGCATGATGGCAGAATTCGGTGGTCAATTTGTATATCACAGAACTTCAAGTGTTGTTTGTAGGTCGCAAAACAATGGAAGCACAATATTGAGCGTGCCTTCATGGGAACCGGTGATTGAAAAAGTGTCCAAGTATAGAATGGGGAAGCGATTGGTCGGACTCCTGATATAAAAGCATGAGACATATTCATAAAAATGACTAAGTAAATAGAAAGGGAAAGTAGAGGGGAAAAATAAAGGGGAATTTGGTTGTCAATTTGTATATCGGGGAACTCCGGGTGTTATTTGTAGGGGGCAGAACAATGGAATCACAATATTGAGCCCGCATGGACGGGAAACTTCGATCGAAAAAGTGGCTGAATATGGAATGGGGAAGCTGTTGGTCAGACTCATGATATAAAAGCATTAGTGGAAATGTGAACGTGTGAATCTGCCAACCCGCGCACTTAGACATTTTCCGAAAAACAACTAAGTAACCAGAAAGAGAAAGTAGAGGTGAAAAAGAAAGGGGAGGGCAATTTTCAGAAGCAGGAATTGGTATTAATAAAGCCCCATTGATGGTATTAATAGTAACTATGAAGTGCATTAGACATGTGAACAGGCTCTTCAATCAAGGAATAGATAAAGTGAGTCATAGTTATACTTTCCAAGATGTGTTTGCATAAGAGAAGCATAAAAAAGCTATAGAAAAATCAATGGAGGGTTGTTCAAGTAAAATTATTGTACTATCAACTTGACCATAAGTATAACAATGATGAATTCGAATGTTAATTTTCTGTGGTTGATATTATAGTCCCATTTGATTTCACTTAGCATATATCCTTTTATTTCAAAATTTTGGTAATTTCATCAATCAAGTAAAAGTGCTAAAATGAACATACATATTACATTTTCTTCACAGAGCTTACATTAAAAGGAAAGACAGGTCTTGTATATTCTTTAAGATGATAGAAAAACCACTAAGATCCTGAATCTATCATCCAACCATAATTCAAAAACTGGGCCCATGAGAACCTTGAACTGCAGTATGAAAGCACATGAAAAAAAGTATGCCAAACACAAGAAAAGAAAAAATCATCGGAGATTGGGCATTGTATCCCATCTATAACCAAATCCCCAAATGGGCACCAAGAAATTTGCCGATTACTATATTACTATGAACCAAGATCACTATGAACATTTTCTTCTGATAGTACTATGAACCAAGATCATGTTGGCTTGACAATGTTCTAACATTACTAGTTATGGAAAAGAGTTTCATCATTTAACTTAATGGAGTTTGAACAATGCCAAATTTGCAATATTATTGAAATTCCTAATGGTTTCGTTCAGAGGAGCAAACCATTTTGACGGCTCAAAGGATGGACCTGATTTATACATAGTTGGGTACTTTTTATGAGGTATTTCCTCATGCTTCTCATTCCTGGACTAATGCGCTTCCAGTTCACTTTGCCATTGCACTGCAAAACTCTATTCATATCTTGATTGGGTAGCATGGACATATACAGATCAGATTGTTTCGTTTCTTGTCAACGCATGATATGATTTTTTTTTTTTTGTTCAACCGATATGCAGTATGGCATTGCCCTCATTTAATGTAAAGTTGCTATGGATGCGAAAGTCGCGTAACATGTAGACACTATTTTCCTTTTTCTATAGGTATAATTCATATGGAAATTCTGCCAACCCAGGAGGCACATCTTGTAATGCAGGTTGTCTAATTGTACAATGTACAATTGTGTTGCTGAGGGTTCAGATGGAAGCATTGAGGAAATGTCTATATATGTAAGGGAATTTTTTACTGCATCGTAGGCAATCAATTGTGCCATCATTTATGAAAGCATAGGCAGAATCAAAAGAGTTGCATTTGGCACATATAGGCTCGAAGGGGGGCCGAGTATGCATTTGTTGCAACCAAAACACCCTCAACCTGCGCACGCGAGCATAGTAGTTAATATATTGAACAATATAATATATATGTGTACAACAAAAAAGTTGCACAAAATTGTTTAAGGCAATTTTTATGTGCAAAGTGTGGATGGAATTGTAGATGTATACGTACAACAGTTGTCGAGCTAGTTAGTTTCTTGAGATCCTATACTATGTCTGTTCGCAACTATGTTACAAATGTTGCTTGGGTTGTGCGAAAGATCATTTATTTAACATCTCTTTTCTTTGTTATATTTTTGAAGAGCATAAGTGGAAATTTCCCTTTATGCAATTGTTGTTCCATTGAGGAAAACAAATTTGAATAGGTTTCGAACAATTGTAGCTGCAACATGGAACAATGTAATAGTTGTGTAAGATAACTGAGATATATGAGCATGTGAAAGTAAATGAAAAAACTGCGTATGGAGAATGGTACCATTCCCTTGTCGTTGTCTGACTCTCCATCTTTTGTATGGAGAATGTGTTGCGAGCCAACGTTTCTTGCGAGTGTGACAACTGCACCAATGGTTTCGATTGGGTAAATGTCATTGCTCTCTGCAAGTTGGCTGATTATTGTGTCTGGTATGAAACGATATTCTGAACAAACCGTGGGAACTTTTTCCACAACACTTGTTTCATTGAGAGATATAATCCGATCACAATCACCATGGTCATATACTGTTTTCGGTAATATATTGAAATTTGTAATGGATATCCCATTACTTGGAAAAATCTTTTCTACATGTTTCTGGACAAGTTGTGTAGGGATAGTCAGTGTGACTGTCATCATGGCTTCGTTGTTTGTCATGCCAGCACACATAATGCATCTAATTTTGTTTTCCTTGTCTAAGTAGGTGCTATACACGACCATTATGTCCTCGAAAAACACTTGTCTAGTTCAGTGGTTGTGCAAGCCTTTTATCGATAGTATATTGGGTGTTATAAGTTTAGACCTAGTGACATTTTTTGAACAAAAAAAGTAATGTGAATGGCAGTTTGCATCATTTTTTTTTGGCATAAATATACAAGTAGATGCACAATTTGGATGAAGTATGCAGTTTAGAGTTTTGTAACCATACCTCTTAGTCTGTAGAGATTGCACTATGTTGGGCGTTTCACTTGCGCTCGTCAATACTTCTTGTGAACTAAAAAGCATGTGTTGTTGATGACATCAACATGTTTATCATGACACAGATGAATAAATAACTCAAGATATTTTTTTGGTAAACATAACAAGAGAATAATGTATGAATATTTACCTTTGGGCTTGTCGTTATGTTGATGTTTGCGATGATTGACTACTAATTCCCATGTCACTTGTCCAACTTTTTCTGATGCAAACATGTGTACATTGAACATCGCAATGACTAAATAAGCATATCCATTGTATATTGTTCATAATTGTTCTGGATGTCACATACATGCTCGAAGGGGATGGAATATGAAATAGGGTGTCAAGGGATACTCAGGAGACGTGAGGGCCCGACGGTCAAATTGTATGTCTCAGAAATTTTGAGTGAAAAAATGTGTAACACGGAACATGGCATGATGGGGGAGTCTGGTTGTCAATATGTATATCGTGGAAATCCGGGTGCTTTTTGTAGGTCATAGAACAAAAGAATCACAAACTTGAGCCCACCAGCTTGGGATACCAACTGTCAATATGTATATCGTGGAACTTCGTGTGGTGTTTGCAGGACACAGAACAATAGAAGCACAATTTTGAGCCCGTCGGCCTAGGAAACCACGATCGAAAAAGGGGCTAAGTATGGAATGGGGAAGCGGTCGTTCGGACTCATGATATAAAAGCATGAGTGGAAATGTGAAACCGTGAGTCTGCTAACACGCGCACCTAGACATTTTC
>ML780143.1:752078-780150 GCA_009831015.1 Picea engelmannii | reverse complement strand
TTAACCAGAAAGGGAAGGTAGAGTGGAAAAAGAAAGGGGAATTCAGTTAAGTATAGAAGAGGGGAAAAAAGGGATAAAAGAGAGTGGAAAAATAGAAAAGGGGAGGGAAATTTTCGGAAGCAGGAAGTCTCAACAAAGGCCCATTGTTTCCAAATCATAATTTTCTAGTCCAATATTTTATCCACCTACTCGTTTTGTGTGTTTGATTTACTATCACTATTGGTATACCTTTTCGAAGATTGTACTTCAACTTCCTCTGTTGTGGCATATAAGGTTTCATCCTCTTGTTCAATTAGTCTATTTCTTTCAATGTAGAAATACAGAAAATACAATGGTAAGTTGGTATGTAGAAAGACATGTAAAAAAATAAATACAGTTCTATTTATTTCAATGTAGCAGTACAAAAAATTCAGTTGACATGAAGATAAGTTATTATGTAGGAAGATATGTAGTATCTACATATAATAAATTAAGTGCAAAGAAGTAGAATAAATATATAGACAATAAATGAAATAAAAAACAATGGAATATGAAATAAGAGTAGAAGCATGCACCTTCGCATCTCTTCTTCTACATTTGTGGTTAAGAGTCCTTCGTCTTCTCCAGTTATTCTGTTTGTTTCAATGTGGGAACACACAAAATAGAATGAACATGAATGTAAGTTGGTATGTAAGGGAAAACAAGTAATATGTACATACAGTGAATGAGAATCAAAAGAATATAATAAAATATAGAGTTAGAAGCATGCACCTTTGTTTTTCTTGATCCATGGTTGTGGTTATATAGAAATTTTCCTGGCCAAAATATATTACAAGCCAAAAAATATTAATAAGTTGGATGATCCTAGCTGAATGATTTGGTTTTGTGCAACAAAGTATCCAGATATGCTTTGAGACATGGAAATATGATTTTGTAATATGCTTGATGTATATTTCATAATTCAAGTACAAGTGTTGGCCCATGACCAAGTTTTGAGGATCCTTGGTCATGTTTGACCTATTTTTGGGACTTCAATAGGCCATCGAAGGCAGAGTGCAAGTCAAAGCGGAGATCACGGGATATCGACGCCTTTTTAGGGATTTTTGGGTTTTGGGCTTATGTAACTGGTATGGGGATGTCGACCCATGGGTTTACCCATGTTTAGGCCCTATTTGTAATGTATAAATAGAAGTCTAGGTGATGTAAGAAAGAGGAGGAGAAGAGGTTTTGGTACTATGCTAAGTGCAAGTAATGATTTTAAATGCTTTGTGCATATTGTGTGATATTTGCAAGGCTAAGTGCAAGTGATTGTAAGAGACTGTGAAGAGGCTTTGTGCTATAACTCGGGGAAGGAGGATCTAACAGAGCACGCAGATCTCCTGTCCTCTGCAGAGTAAGATATCATGGCTCTGTACATGTAGAAGATTGACAGAAAGAAATAAAGAAGAGGAGTTGGTGGACGTAGCCCCAGGGTGGGGGTGAACCATGTATATCCTGTGTTGTGGTTGCTTTGTGATTTATGGTTGTTCTCTTGTTTATGTGGTTAAATTCTTAGTGCATTGATATATGCTTAGAAGGATTTAATATGGTAGCTTAGTGATGAATAATGTGAATGAATGTTAGATCTGATCTATGTTGGTATGCTTAGTGCTTGAATCTATTGGTTTTGTGTGATTACTACGCTGATCTGTTATTAGGGTTTAGCTACGGTGTAAACTAAGGATGAATATTAATGAACTATAACTGCTAAGTTCTTTATTAAGGTGTTACAATCACTGATCTGTGTCCCAGCTAAGGTTGCAGACATCTGAGTCCTGCAACCACCCCTGCCTCTACCTTAGGTGAGAATTCATTTGCTTCACAGGTGTTGCCGAAAGGGCCAGTAGTTAGGGTTTTGTTGGTGCACTATTGTAAGCATTGAACCCTGGGTCTGCCCTTGTGCCAACAAATGGTTCCGTTGCCGGGACCTGAAACTGTGATTGCTGGGAACTGAAGAAACGAAAGTTTTGTGCATAGATCTATTGCTTTAGTGCGTAGTAGTCTACTTGAATTGTGAAGCTCTATGCTAAGAAGAAAAATCAGATCTAAAGAAAAGAGGTAAGATCTTAAAGCTTTGTGCTTTGATAAAGGTAAGACCAGTGAAAAGTTTTGATTGAAAAGTTAAGATAAGTGGAAATTTTTGTTTCAAAAGTATGGATCTAGGTATGTTTGATAAATTTTACCCTAGCTTGAAAAGTAGGGCACAACTAGATGAAAGAAGATTTGATATGAGTAGATCTAATTAGAATAGTGAAAGATATGTTATTCCTATGCATAGAAAAAATGTTTGGACTAACAAATGGATGCAGGATCCTAGAAAGAAATTTTTGCAGGCTAGCTACTATGATCCTAGTATGTAGTACAGGAAAGGCTGGGGATCATTTCAAATAAAGAGAGGATTAACTCTTTGTTACAGTTGCAGAAGACCAAGCCATCTTGCTAAGGAATGCCCTGGTAGAAGACCTAGTTGTCTTTTTTGTAAAGCTATGGATCATGAAGTTTTATATTGCCCTAGAATGATTGCTAAGCTTGAAAGAATGAATATGAGACAAGAAAACCATGAGGAAGGTCAAGAAACTGATACCATGGCAGAACCACAGAAATAATCAGATAATGTATTGCTACAAATGAAAGAAACCCTAAATGATCACAGAAATATCAACTTATTAGAGATATTCAAAGAAAAAGAATGCACATAAACAAGAATATGAGACTTTGACATTGACTGTGTTCTGGATGAAGAAACACAGGTAAATATCATGACAAAAAGAACTTGGGAAACTTTAGGAAAGCCTGTTATGATTCGTTCATTGGGAGGAATAGGATTATTTATAGGAAAGCTGATAACCCTATGTGGAAGACTCACCGGGATATCTATCAGTTCTCATGGAACTTCGACAGAAGAAGATTTTGAGGTTGTAAAATTTATTGAGAACAACGCCCCATTTGCTATATTACTAGGAAAACCTTGGATTGAAAAGGATCGGGCCAGAAGGAAAGAAGAGGAAGTCTTAGAGAAGAAGAAAAAAGAATTAAAAGATTTCATGACTAAGAGGATAACGCACTTGATTGAAGAACAAGAGAACATATTGAAGCTGTTTATAACCAGAAACTTGGATGTCGAAGTTGAAAGAACACAAGAAGATTCCCAGACGAATAGAACACCTACCCTAGATAGAGAAGAAGCATTACTCTCTAAAGAATCTCAACAACGCGAAGTTACTATACCAAAAGAAGATAATAATCAAAATGGAAAGAGGAATACTGAGACAAAAATCACCAGGAAAAAGGATAGAAAGATCAGTAAGAAGAGAGCAAAGACAAAAAGTTGCAGAATGTTCCAAAGGGGACTTCACAGAAGGAAGGTTTGCAAAACTAGAACTTCGATGGGATATCAGAACAATGCAACATGGCACTTTGCCACGACAAAGCAATATAGTCGTTGAAAGCATTATAACCGTTAGACCAACATCTCGAATGGTTAGAACAACATTTTTGGCTAGAAAGCTCTCCATCAGACTGTTAGGACTGCGCCGCAATAGACTTGACTGCATTGATGAAGGAATCTCGTCTATTGGAGATATCCTTTACACTGATGTCTACTTATTGCATTGAATGTTGCACCAAAAACACTTTTGCGAATTGTATCCTAGCCAACTCATTGCTACCACACTGTATTTATTAAGATCGACACCGGTTCTATTGCTTGAGCACTCATTCATCCACCGGAGTTATTTGATCTGAGGAACAAGATCAACGCCACAAAGAAAATCGTCGAATAATTTTTGATCGACCTCATGGCTGAGAAAGTGATGTCTGCAGGTATTCAAGTTTCCTTGATGAGAGGAGTGCAAGACTCTTCATTGACTACTCGCGAATCCCGACCATCCCGATCGAAAGTAGAGAAAAGAACCAAGCACCAAGATGACTTGGGAAACATGAAGCTAATCTTGACCATCTTACTCGACTACATCCTGCCTCTGGCCGATGCAGTGAGTCATGACAGTGTCCTGAGGGACTTTGATTACACCCTGGTTACTGCATACCTCCCGAAGGGGATACGTGTAATTAGAACACAACATTATAAGATCGCGACATTGAAGTTCAGAGACTTCAACCTAGGAGACCATAAGAACTACAACATGCTCGCTCCTTACAAGTACTTGACCAGGACGAAGGGGAAGAACTCGAAAATCATCCCCTAGCCATGGAATATGAACCTCGCACAGTCCACCCTCTTAAATGTGATGAAGATTCCACATTTTGGAAGGCACCAGGAGGTTAACGTTTGTGTTAAGCTCCTGCTATAACGCTACCATGGTAGCTACCTATGGCTAGACTGACACATCACAGTCAATCTGACGTTGATCCATAAGATCACCAGATTGAGCATGCAGGGACCCGACCCACAGGACTTCTACCCAGGGAAGGCTACAGATCATGCATTGGCACAGAAGATCAAAGACACATATGGTGATGTAGAAAAGGGGATGCGAGGATACAAGGTAGCCTCCATCCAGAATGGCACAGTGCCCCTAGCCTGCCAGCTGATCACAGGAAATCTCGTGAGAAAGAACAGACCTACACAAGTCACATGATTCATTTTTGACCTCGCCGAGAAATGTGTAGAAAGAATTCAGATGAACCAGGTGAAGTACTTGGTCAACCAACTAGAATTGGACTGCCGCAAAGCTCAGAATCAGGGCTATGAGTTCCACTTTAGCTGGCTCCTGATCCTGATCACATTTACCATTTGGGAGATTCCTAAAGGTGCGACCTTCCCAGACATTGAGCCGTTCGAGCCTCTCATTGCGAAGTTCACCACTCTCTGGTACTCGAGCAACATGGGAAAACAATGGCATTGGAATGCGGTTTTTCATACATATTATCTCCAAATGAAGAGTGATATTGGAGCTATCCCTCGCATGATGCCGAACACTCTGCATCGGTTCTGACCCCTCATGAAGTTTCGCACATATCGACACTTCATTTATATCACCGTGTATGCAGATGAGCATAAATAAGAGCTTCAGTCACGCTACAAGCTCACAAAGGAGGACCTCAAAGAGATAACCAAGGACTGGTCTGTAGAGTTCCTCATCCTCGCTGATCCCATAGAAATGTCAGACCCTAAACTAATTGGCAGCCCTGAGACCACTCATGAAGCAAAGGATACTCCTAGACCCAACAGAAGGAAGAATACCAAAGAGGTCCAAAACATGAGCAACGCATCAAAAGAAACTGCTTCAGTATCACTTGGCTGAGTGCGTGATGATGAAGTAGATCAAGAAGAGACCAACGAAAAATAAGATCAACAAAAGTAGGGTGAAGTAACACCGCATAGGGATCCTATTGATGAGGTTGATACCTTGAAGAAAAGGAAGGTTTCCCCCATGAAACCTACTTCCCGAAAGAAATCCAGAGCCACCTTGACTAAGATGCAAACTGTTCTCATTGTATATGACTTTGACTTCATCATTGCAGCTGTAGCAAATGCCTCACAGGATATCTTGCAGAAACATGAAGCCAAGAAGGAGGAGATGTACAAAAGAATCGAGGTGGAACTCAGAGGGGTACAATAGGCCTTTCAATCCAGCCACACAGTATCCACTGTGCCTCCTCCATCAAAAGAACCAGAGTTGGGAGATGAGCTTGCCCAACTCTGCAGACTAGCTAATGTGACCGAAGCTCACCTTTGTCGAGCACAAGACAAGAAAGACCAGGCCACAACGACCCTGAAACAATCCCAAGAAGAAATGGTAGAGATATGTTGGGTTTCAGAAAAGGAGAAGGATGACCTTCAAACCAAGTTTGAAGAAGAGAGGGTGCAGGTCAAGTAAGAAAAAGAGAAGTTGTTCACAGAAGAACTTGGAGTCAAAGAAGCAGTCGACATAGTACTTTGCTCTATGATGGGGTTAGAGCTAAAGGCAAAATACTGAGTGGAGCATCAAGTAGCATAACTCGCGGAAGATATCCAACAGCTTCAACAAAGAATAGAAGAATTAGAGCTCTGAATAGTGCCCAACATTCCGTAGGATGTGCGAGATCAAAGAGAAGCAATTGCTCGAAGCGCAGTTGAGAGAATCAAGGCCCTCATCATCGAATGTAAACAAATAAGTGATCGCAGTGCCTAGACTTATGAGAGACTCACTGAGGATCCTGAATTGAAGGCACTGGAGTCACAGCTCCAGGAGGCAAAGTAGCAAGAAGAAACAGTACAAGCGCAATTGAAGTCCCTGTCAGTAGTCGAAAGGATGAAGCGATTTGAAGAACAATGCACTGCTCAACATCAGGTCCACACTATTAAGAGAAAATTCATGGAAGTGACTCAGAGGCTCCAACCAATACAGGATGAGTCTTGCCAACTATTCACAGAGATTAAAGGCCGAGGAGAAGAACTGGAGAAAGTCATCACTACAGTTGAACAATGCTTAGAAGGACCTATCAACGAAGCATCTATCTAAGAGTTCACCGAGAAGGAGGTCATGGTGAAGAAATAGGTCGAAACAGCTCGATCCAAGCTCGAGGCCTTTGAAGCAGAACTACCCAGATCAGAGTGACTCGGGATGAGTCACAGGTGAGTGTTGGGGGCCTGTTGGCCCTTGACCAAGTTTTGAGGATCCTTGGTCATGTTTGACCTATTTTTGGGACTTCAACAGACTTTCGAAGGCGGAGCACAAGTCAAAGTGGAGATCGCATGATCTCGACCCCTTTTTAGGGATTTTTGGGTTTTGGGCTTATGTAACGGGTATGGGGATCTTGGCCCATGGGTTTACCCATGTTTAGGCCCTTTTTGTAATGTATAAATAGAAGTCTAGGTGATGTAAGAAAGAGGAGGAGAAGAGGTTTTTGGTACTATGCTACGTGAAAGCAATGCTTGTAAATTCTTTGTGCATACCGTGTGAGATTTGCAAGGCTAAGTGCAAGTGATTGTAAGAGACTGTGAAGAGGCTTTGTGCTGTAACTTGGGGAAGGAGGATCTAGCAGAGCATGCAGATATCCTATCCTCTGTGGAGTAAGATATCATGGCTCTATGCATGTAGAAGATTGACAGAAATAAATAAATAAGAAGAATTGGTGGACGTAACCCCAGGGTGGGGGTGAACCACGTATATCTTGTGTTGTGGTTGATTTTTTTGTTTATGGTTGTTCTCTTGTTTATGTGGTTAAATGCTTAGTGCATTGATATATGCTTAGAAGGATCTAATATGGTATCTTAGTGTTGAATAATGTGAGTGAATGTTAGATCTGATCTATGTTGGTATGCTTAGTGCTTGAATCTATTGGATCTGTGTTATTACTGCACTGATCTATTATTAGGGCTTAGTTGTGCTATAAACTAAGGCTGAATATTAATGAAATATAACTGCTAAGTGATCTATTAAGGTGTTACAATCACAGATCTGTGTCCCAGCTAAGGTTGCAGACATCTGAGTCCTGCAACCACCCCTGCCTCTACCTCGGGTGAGACTTCATCTGCTTCACAGGTGTTGTTGAAAGGGCCGATAGTTAGGGTTTTGTTGGTGCGCTGTTGTAAGCGTTGAACCCTAGGTCTACCCCTATGCCATCAACAAGACAAATTGTATCATGGTCAAACCAATATGTGTCTAAGATAAATAATGTGTATTGTGAAGTGGGCACATTTGACCATACATTGTCAATAAGTGCATTTTGTACATGCTTTATCTTATCCAAAATAAATCGGAGATTATAATTGCACATGTAGTTTTCCAATTCTTTTGTTATGGCACTATTTTGTAGCATGTCAACATTAAAGTCTCCTAGAATGATAATGGTTTCATTCAGATGTAAATGGTGTAATTCATTTGAAAAAACATTCATTATGTTGGCAATGTTGCACGTAGAGTGGCATAAAGATTGAATATTGCAATTTGCAATCCATGAAAAATTACTCTTGCTAGCACCATCTCAACATCTTTTTCTTCAAAATGCATATGATCCAAAATTTTTATATGTTTTTTCACTAATATCATCACTCCATGCGTAATGTAACATGATACACAAGTGTGATTTGAAAATTGCTTATTTTGCATGAATAATGTCATGTATGTTTCTTGCAAGCACAAAATATCATATTGCATTGTGTCATAGTCATTGAGTATATCATTCATATGTGCATTTAAGCTGCCTGTGTTAACTGAGAGAATTGATATAGATGAGTTTGTTTGTATGGATTGGTAATCATATTGCAGCTTCAATTTTGCACTAGTCCGAAGGCGTTGCATCTCAGTATCAATTTTATGTTTGAATTTGAAGTTATATTTTGTAAGAGCGCTTAGAAAATACAAGGACTCTATGTTTGTAACACAGGTCAGAGTTATGTATACAAGTCCATGTATTCGTATTCTAGTAGGGTCGAAGGCAACACTATCAAGTGTTAGTCGTTATGATCCGTGGATTGTAAGTGCACATGCATGTCGAATTGGAAACTCTTTTCAAATCTCTAGTTGACCTGTCTTTGCCGATGTTGATATTGGTTTTGATATTCGCGATATAGGTGTCCATTCACGCGAAGTGTTTGAATTATATAGATAAGCTAACTTGTTGGCTTGTCGGTGGCCAATGTGCGGGTTATGGAACTTAATCCAGAGGACATCAACTTGTTTTGTTTTAGTATAATATTTGAGTATTTCATCTGCACCATTCACTAGGACATCCTGTGAATCATAGTTCCAGGCATATATTTCAACTAGCATGTCTAATTTCAGGACAAGTTGCAAAGGGAAAGTTGTTGTATGTTGATGACATGGTACATTGCCATGGTTTTCTTCTTCAAGATCAATTGAATTGATGATGATATCATTGCCAGGCATGAGCGATAACATATACTTGTTATGCACTGCAACATCCTTATTCTTGTAGAATAGGTAACGGAAGGTTGTGTCGGTTAGGGAAAGTCACATGCAACTTGAATTGATATTTGTTAAGTCATCACATGTTTGGTTGTTTTTCTGCATTCTATTTAGAATTGCAATAAAATTTTCATTTGTCTGGCGCATTGTAGAATGTAATTCAAAGCACTTTATGTTGTCTTTCCAAAATCCATGCACCATTGTTTCATGCTGACCATAGGTTTCTCAAATATGAGAGAATCTTGTATGGGTTTTGCCTGGTAAATATCCCCACAAAATACCATATCAAGGTTTACAAAGTATTTGGTTTGGACATGTCTTATGTTTCTCAGTCGATTTTCAATGGAATATAGGAAGCGACTTCCAATCAAGGATGCCTCATCTATGAACACAAGTTGTAGTTCATCATAAAGTTTTGACAAGGTATCTAACATTTCTTTGCTAAGTGGAGGAAAAATGTTACTTGTTAAAAGGCATCGATAATGTAGAGTGGACTGTTGTTCCACCTGCATTACATGCAACTTTTCCTATATATGCATGACATACCAATTGCCTCAAAGCATTTACTCTATGTCTATAGTAACTAGTACATGTCACTAGCTCTTTTCTCATGAGGTAGTCAATGTCATCATTTTCCAAGGTCCCAGTTTGTTTTTTCCTTTTCTCGTTCCTATACAATGTAGACACCATCCTAGAAATCTCAGGTTCTAGAAATTTCTCTTTATAACTTACTAAAATATGTCACCATTAAAGATGGATAATGCCTAAAAATGGTGTGCAATTTTGTTGCAGCTTGGTTACCTTTGTATCATACTTATCCCTTCTACACCTACCTGCAGTTTTATTCTACAAGAACATTTTGCAAAGGCATGTAGGTACTCATTCCTGGGAAAGGTGGGAATATCATCATGGGCATGGTGGGAAGGCTAAAGAATTTCCTTATTCAATTGAGGTGTTAGATTTCCACTTCGTCACATACGTCAAAGGAACGATATTTGTAATGCTAGAAAAAATGACTGTCGAAGTTGTGCACACAACATTGGAATACATATGGTTCAGAGTTTGGAGAAGAAATTGGAGAAAAATTTAAGAGTAGGAGGGAAAGATATGCCAACCTCTATGGAAAGTCTACAACATATGAATGATGAATAAATTCCTAAACATTCTTACTTTCAAACTATAAATAGTAAATAGTAAAGAACAAATACGAATGAAACTATGATATTGAAACTTACTCGTCAATGATGAATGACAGAATTGCAAGTCCAATTGCGAGTGCGGGATTTCAACCCTGCAAAGTGCAATAACAGGTCTTGGAATTATCCAGGATTTGCATTCCAGGTCCTGGAACTTTTTTCTTTATAACGTATTGAAATATGTCACCGACAAAGATGGATAATCCCTAGAAATGGTGTGCAATTTTGTTGTAGCTTGGTTACCGTTGTATCATACTTAGCCCTTCTACACCCACCTGCAGTTTTCTTCTACAAGAACATTTTTCAAAGGAAACAATATTGACATTGTCTTTTCATGTGAAAGAAATGGGTTTGATTCCCATATGGGATAGGTAGGTACTCATTCCTAGGAAAACTAGGAATATCATCGAAGGCAAGGTGTGAAGGCTAAATAATTTCCTTATTCAATTGAGGCGTTAGATTTCAACTTCGTCACATACGACAAAGGACTAGGATTTGTAATGCTAGAAAAAATGACAGCCAAAGTTGTGCAGGCGACATTGGCATGCACATGGTGTAGAGTTTGGGGAAATAATTGGAGGAAAATTTAAGAGCATGAGAAAAAGATATGTCAACCTCTATGGAAAGTTTGTAGGATAAGAATGATGAATAAATACTTAAACATTCTTACTTGCAAGATGTAAACAATAAACAGTAAAAAATTAATATGAATGAAACCATGGTATTGAAACTTACTCATGAATGATGAACGACAGAATCGCAGGTCCAATTGCGGGTGCAGGACTTGAACCCTGCAAAGTGAAAAAATAGCTCCAACTGCGGGTGCAGGACTCCAACCTTGCAAAGTTGAAGCAAACAAAAGCAGGAAGAAAGAAAAAAACCAGTGAGCAAGCACCAACAGGTTCAACTGCAGGTGCAGGACTGGAACCTTGCAAAGTTGAACCAAACAACAATAAGAAACAACCAACGAACCAATGGATAAGCAACAACCAATGAACTAGTAAAGAATATATGTATCTTCAATGATGACTAAATTGAATTCCAAGAATAGAATAAATATGAAACATATGATGACTATGCAAGTGGTGATGGGAAAGAATATTGTCCAAATTCACTGCAAGATTGTATGCAAAAATTGGAGGAAACGTGTACTTTGACAGGCCTATTTAAGTAAACATTTAAGGTTGTTAGGCTTGTTTAGGGGCCTCGTGCTATGTGAACATTTAAGTTTTCATGCCTATTCAAGTACCTCAAAAAGAGTGTCAATGCTCAAAACTTTCAGTATGTAAACATTTCAATAAAAAAAATAAAAATAAAAAAGAGCGTCGTAAGCATTTAGTATGTAAACATTTAAGCTGTCGGGCCTATTCAAGTACCTCAAAAAGAGTGTCAATGCTCAAAACTTTCAGTATGTAAACATTTCAATAAAAATTAAAAAATTAAAAAAGAGCGTTGATGCTCAAAACTTTGGATATCTAAACATTTAAAACATTGGGAATAATGAAGCTGGCAATAAGACTTCGAATCTATTCTCCAATGAGATGATGACATATACGATTTTTTTTATTATATAAAAAATAATTGTTTTAGTTATCTAGTTTGAACAATAGAGTTTATGCAAAAAATTATAGTCAAAGGACATATTAATATGAAATCAACGAATTATCGATTTCTATAGTCCCTCTACACCTTCGGCAGGGACTGATAATAATAGTTTTTAAATAAAAAATATAAAGTTTAAATACAATTTAATCGTGAATTCATTAAATTAATAAAATATAAAGTTTAAATACATTTTAATCGTGAATTCATTAAATTAATAAGAATTTTAATAATTATGAGAAAAATATGTTTTTTCTATCAAATTTTATTTATGAAATGTTTGAGTTGGCATTAACATTGGTGAACAAGAATCTCCTTTATTTCCGAGGAATGACAACTTCATGGTTGAAAAATTGCCTAATGTAATATTGAAATATGACTGGAAGGTTATCCCAAAGCGGAGAGTACCCATGTCTCTTCCCAATTACCACTGTGAGGAGGGTACGCATGTCTCTTCCCAATTATTTAATTTCCTTTCGTATTAACTATCACAAGTAAGCATATCTAGAGATAGAGTAACAAAGGACCACATGTCAATTTTAAGTATTTTTAAAATTTTTGTATTATTATTTTTATTGTAAATGTCACGTCCAAACAGGGAAAATTAGTCACATCAACTATTTCCACCAATAAAAAATAATTAACAAAGATTTTAAATTTTTTTTTTAGAAAAAAAATCAATTTAATATAAAATTTATCTGTAACTTTATAAAAACTTTTGAAATCTTGAAAAAATTGTTTTAAGTCATTCACATTTGACTTGCAATTGATCACTATATATCCTGCCTGGTATAATAACTAACATACCTTTGAAACAAGGAAAAGTAACTTCAAAGTACTTTTGAAACAGGGAAAAAGAACCCCAAAGTGAATTGGGGTGGTTATGTTGTTTAAAGATCATGGGATTTTGTTTTTGGATGGAAAATGAATACTTCACAAGGTCAATCTTCATCCCACACTTTGCAAAATATTTTCAACAATTCTATAACTCCAAATTCGAATCATCGACTTGCATGTCCATTTGCAATAATCAAAGAAGATATGTAACTACGACTTTTCCATAGAGAAATCAAAGATGAAGAAAAAGATACAGTGATTAAGAGGGTGAAGAGATGATGATGGAACAAAACCAAAGGACAATGTTTGGTGAACGAAGGTAGAGGGGATGAAAGGGGTGTCGTGTAGGATGGATAGGTGGATTACACTGCAAGATGGAACATAGACCAATCAATAGATGCCACATGGCGATTTGCAGGACATAACATAAACCACACATCAAATGACACGTTTTGGTGTTCGAGAGGCTCTAGAAAGACAACGACACTTATCAATCCCAATTGTTGTTTCTAATGGAGGTTTCAAGAACACTACAATGGTGATATAGAAAGAGAATCTTCCAAGAAGTATTGGAATTGGAGGAAATGGAGGGTTCCTTCTCTGTATGAAGACATTTTCGTGGGTAATCGATACAATTCAATTAGACGTTGGAATTCATTAATTCAAATGAGATCCATATTTCAAAGTGCACGAGAGGATCATCACCTCATAAATTTGCGCCAGTTATGACTCATTGACTCCCAATGACAAGCTCTCAACATTGGAGTTCCATCCACAATGCATACAAAATTCACCCATAGGAGGATGAGGAAAAACCTACCAATGGAGACGACCATTGAAGCACCAAACCTATCGAGTAATCCCTATATGATTTCTAACTGTAGTCAATCTATCCACACAATTATGTTTAAAATATATTCAAAACACGAATAATTGAATGTTTTTTGGGGGCTTGGAGTCGAGCTATCTTGTAAACTCAGATTTGAGCCACATTAGAGGTCGTAATGTTTTTTTCATTAGACCTTTTTCATCGAGAAATGTCGAAAGAAGAAAATGACCAATGCACCAAAATGTCTTTCTCAGTTGTAATTCTACAACTGAATTACCACTGTTCAAATTTTTAATTTGTCAAAAGTGCTAGAGATGATTGGTTTGTGAATGACAATTGACACATCCAACTCACAGTAGAAGGATTCAAATTATTATACAAATTCTCATCATCTTCACTTATTCCATGCAAAATTCCTTACCTTAGAGAAGTGCCTTTTGTGAAACAACCATGCATATGTTGTGTTTCATAAGTTAGGTAATTCAAAAGATGGTTTATGTCCTCTTATCATTTTCAATACCACCACCCCAAAGATATACATGTCATACATCTCTAGCGCCTCTATAATGTAAAACCTTTGATAATTCAATTCTCAATTGGAAGTGGGGACAATCATTATTCATTGTTATCCACGAATGTGGGTTGACGCATCACCAATATTCAAGGAAAACCACACCACCTAAAATGACCCATTGGTGGTTCATAAGGGGGAAAACTTCCACTCCTACCAAATGCCTCTAGGATTTGGGTCCTTAACATGTCTCGTTACGTTCGAGGTGTTCAACAACACATGTATTCCAATAGAGGACGAACACCTTCATTAACCACCCACACAACCAGATCAAAGATCAACACAACGATGTTTTGATGTGGTAAACACCCTACAGGGAAACATCCATGGCACCAACCAACGCGACCACTTGGCGCAGTTTATTAATGCAAAATAAAAAGATTACAAATATATTTTACAAGAGAGTTTCTCACAATCGATCATTGACAAATGACCCTCCATTCTCTTTAAATAAAGATCATGGACCAATCGGGTGTTAAGCCACAGATCAATGGCCATTAAGATCGAGGAGAATATGAACCGTCAGATGACTCTATGTCATGAACATATCCTTACTGTCGGATTTCCTAACTACAAATGCATACTAATGCATAATAAAGAAACACACTAAGAAACACACTTTTTTCTAACGACACATTAGACCAAGTAGATCTTAACTAAATCCTAAGTGTATAAATATCCTAACATCCCCCCTTAAGAACAACTTGGGATAATATTGAAGGATTTACAATAGTGACACAATAGGAGAAGGAAGGAGGCATTAGAGCCTATGCCCCCTTAATGACAACTTCCTGAACTGCTAACATAGATCAAAGTTTGGAAAACTTTGTTTCTGTAAGAGACTTTGTGAAAATGTCTGCAACTTGATCTTCTGTAGGGAAAAAGAACACTTCAATAAATTGATCATGAATGATCTTTCTTATGAAGTGAATATGTAGCTCGATGTGTTTTCTATGTTGATGTTGAACTTGGTCTTTGGCAAGCTTGATGGCACTCTAATTGTCGCACCAAAGCCTGGTCAGATGCTTCTTCTAGAATCCAAACTCTGAAAGGATCTGTCGAATCCACAAGGCTTCCTGACTTTAATTTACCGTTGCTCAGTACTCTGCTTCTGCTGAAGAAAGTGAAATAGCTTGTTGTTTCTTACAGGCCCAAGTGACAGGTCCTGAACCAAGTATGAAAATATAACCTACAATAGACTTCTGATCATCAGGGTCATTGGCCCAATCTGAATCAGTGAAACCAACCAATAAAGGAGTCCCCCCTGAACTGTAATGTATCCCAAACTGAATTGTACCACAGACATAGCAAAGTATCCTTTTAGCTACTTTCTAATGGCTTTCATGGGGTGTTTTCATATACCAGGAAATAAGACCAACAATAAATGAAATATCAGGACAGGTATGAGTCAAGTATAAGAGGCTACCAACTAACTGACAGTACAGGGGGCATCAACTTCATGAAAAGTACAGGTGGTTGTAAGCTTGAATCCATAATAGAAGGGAGAAGGGGCTGGTTTACAATAATCCATGTGAAAACGACGAAGAAGTTCACAAGCATACTTAGACTAGGAAAGAAAAATTCCTTCATTTGTTTGAAAACCTTAGAGTTCAAGGAAATAGTGCAAAAAACCTAAGTTTGTCATTTCAAATTTAATTTTAAGGTTGGTTTTCACATGGTTTAAAATTTTTGAGTCACTACCATTAAGGATAAGGTCATCAACATAAAGGACACGGATTATGAGATTGTTTCCTACTTTCTTTGTATAGACATTAGGATCAGAATGACATCTAGAGAATCCGATGTCAATAAGAAAGTTGTCCATTTTGGCATACCAAGCTCGTGGAGATTTCTTAAGACCATAAAGAGATTTCTTAAGGAGACAAACAAGGATAGAGTCATTTTGGACATAGCCAGGAGGTTGTTCCATGTATATTTATTCTTACAAATATCTGTGCAATAAGGAGGATTTAACATCCATATAATGGACCTCCCATTTACGCGAGGCAACAAGGGCAAGAACAAGGAAGATGGAATTCATTTTCATTACAGGGGCAAAGCTTTCATTATAGTCAATTCCTTCAACTTGGGATAATCCTTTGGCAACTAACCAAGCCTTGTGTCTTTCAATACTTCCATTTAATGCATACTTAGTTTTGTATAACCATTTACATCTGACAAGTTTTCTTCCTTTTGGAAGAGGTACAAGATCCCAAGTATCGTTTTCCATTAAAGAACGATACTCTTCATTCATTGTTGTATCCCAATATGGATGACTTGAAGCTTCTGCAAATGTCTCTGGATCATGAGTCTTTGAAACTTGAGCTAAAAGAGAAGAGGCTCGCTGGAACTATGAATGTGTCCGACGTTGATCTGAAGAATCATTGACAAGATCACCAATTGCTTCTCGTGATGAACGAACCCATCTAGGAAGTGGTGGAGATGGTGTTGGTTCATGTACAAATGACTCATCTGGAGGAATGTGAGTAGCTAGAGATGTATTTTAATCCTCACTATCATCATCTGAAGAAGAAACCAGAATAGGAACAGAAGAAGGCACAAACGTCGAAGATGGCTCGCAGGCCAACGAAGGCACAATCGTCCAATTAGGCTCATAGGCCAAGATATTTTAATCAAATTTAACATATCTTCTAATAATAATTTCATTACAATGTGGTTGAAGAAGTCTATAAACTTTGAGATCTTCAGTATAACCAACAAATATACACTTCTCACTTTTAGGCTGCAATGCTTTCCTTTTCTCATCAGGAATGTGAGCCCATGCTATACTGCCAAATACATAGAAGAGACTTACATCTGGTTTAATTTTATTCCAAGCTTCTTCCGGTGTTATATTTTTAAGAGCCTTTGCGGGAGTGAGATTTACTATGTAATTTGCACAGTTGATTGTGTCCTCCCAATACTTTAGACTTAATCCCTTAGATTGGATCATACAATTAGCCATTTCTTTTAATGTGCTATTATTTCTCTCAGCAACACCATTTTGTTGTGGTGGATATGCAACAATGTGTTGTATTTGGATTCCCAGTGTAGTGTAGTAACTTGTAAAATTATTGTTCACATATTCGCCTCCATTATTTTTTCTTAACTTTTGAATTTGATGTCCAAATTGCTTTTCTACAAGGGCCTTGTAGGCCAAAAACTTGTCAAAAAATTCACTCTTAAGTTTTAAGAAGTAAACCCAAGTAAGTTTGGAAAAGTCATCAATTAAAGTTAAGAAATACTTGCACCCAGAAAAAGAGGAAGAATAAAGTGGACCACATAAATCACTGTGAACAAGATGCAAAGGGCCCAAAGCATGCCAAGAGGCACGTTTGTCAAAACTGTCCTGATGATGTTTGTCGAGAACACAACCAACACAAACACCATCTCTGCATGAAACACGAGGAAGACTAGTCACCATCTATTGATTACATAGTTGTTGCAATGAGCGATAATTTAGATGACCAAACCACTCATGGCAAAGTTTGCTCAAGTCATCACTATGAGAAACAAAAATTGATGAAAAAGATGATGACCCAAAGTTGTCAAACTTGTACAACTTGGTAATATCATCAACAATTCCAGTTGCAAGAACATGCTTAGGATCTTTTAGATCCTTGATTACAACTTGGTGAGGTGAAAACTCTATGGTTTTACCTTCACCCGAATGAGTGATTTTATATATTGATAGAAGGTTACAAGAAAGGCTTGGAACACATAATACATCATTGAAATGACCATTATCTACTTGAACTGTTCCAAATCCTACAACACTAAGAGATCTATCATCACCAACAAATATTTTCTCAGTCTTACATTCATTTAGAGAAGAAAATATGTCTTTATCCTTAGCCATATGATAATATGATCCAGAATCAATAAGACACTCATTAAAAGAAGAAGTAGAAGTTGTATTGAAGGAGAAACTAGAAGCATAAAGTGCATGTCCATGAGAAGAATAAGAAGAAGTAGAATCAATACTGATGTTGTGCTTGTTCATCACTACTTCTATAGCTGCCATTTGGACTCATCATGACCATCTTTATCACAAAAGTTACAATGTCTATCAGTGTTCTTATTTTTATATTTTTCTCCTTTGTCTCCATTAGGAGCTAAAGCTGTCTGAGTGGGTTTGGGACCCTTATGCTTCTTATTGTTATATCTAGGATGTTGCTTCTTTGGATTCTTGGGTTTATCTTTCTGCTAGGAAACTAAGGCTTTGTTGGAGGTACTTGCAGTGATGATCGCTCCAAGTTGTACAAGCATATCTTCCTCTCTAATCAATGCATCACAAAAGGACTTAAGAGTGGGTTTTTTATAAGTTGTCCCTAGATCCTCTCTCATAGCATAAAAGGTAGATACAAACACAAAATATGCACTACCTAGCTTAAAGAGAATAATATAGATGCAACACTCTTCCTCCATCTTTATCTCACATTCTTCACATAAAATTCTGAGTGTTTTTAAATTAGATAGATAGTCTCCAAGGAGAGAAAAATCACTTGGATTTAAAGTCAATACTTGATTTTATAATTGTTGTGCTCGAATAATATGAGTTTACCAAACACAGTTTCAAATTTTTCCCAAGCTTCATCGAGGTCATCAATTTCTTTAAGGTGGAACCTTAAATCAGAAGAGATGGACATTTCGATTAGTCCACATTCTTCGTCACTCCTATTAGCCGATTTGAATTTCTTATCAACATCATTGGGTTCTTTTTCCTTTCCCAAGGTAATCCGGTACAAGCCTTTACTTCTTAATAAATCCTCCATATGAGATTTCCATTCAAAGTAGTTGTTGCTAGTAAGAAAAAGATTACTGGAAGAATCCATATTAAATATGCAGATAATATGGATTTAAAAATGAAACTGATGATCTGGATGGAAATATCTCAAAAAATTATGAGGTTTGAAAAAAAATGGCACTAAAAACGGACTTCGGATGTGAAAGTTATGCCCTTTTAAAAAAAGACATAAACAGTAACCAAAAGACCATGTGCTAGTGTAATTTGCTTTATGAAGTGACCCACTTTTATAAAGAGAAGTGGGGGTCACTTTTACAATGAAGTTACTTTGTAAAATAAAAGATGCATGAAAAATAAATAACTCTAAAATAAAATATTAAAGCTACTTTTATACTTGAAGTGAAATACACTTTACAATTTGAGCATGAACTTTTTCAAAAAAAAAAAAAAAAAATAGAGACTTGAACTCAAGACCTCTTACTTAATAAGGAAACTTCTAACCAAATGCTCTAGCAAAATATTTCGCTTCTCGATGACAACAAGGGTTAGATCTCGGTTAGCTTACCCAGAAGATACACCTTTTCCTATTTGTTTCTGATTTGTCGAGATCACATATGGTGCAGGGAAAAGAGAATAATCAGATCTAAAAGAGTAGTAACCTGGAAACAAATAATATAAAACCAAAATAATACTCTACAAGAGTTAAAAAAATGTGTAATCAGGCTTTATACCTCCAGATTTGACTGAAATGGCCGTGTCTTGAGCAAACTGAAACCTTTTTGAGTGAAACAAAAAATGTTCCTGACTAAAACGAGCGCTCCAGATGCAATGGAACATTCCTCTCAGCCTATAAATGTATGAAAATGACAGAAAATTTACATGATGAAACTCGACTTCATGATCTCGATCTACAACAGGAGCGGGTCTTCAAACAGGATCTGATACCATGTTCGACAACACAATTATTCAAACAAAGGATGAACATATTTAGTAACCACTCACACAACCAGATCAAAGATCAACACACCGATGTTTTGATGTAGTAAAACCCCTATGGGGAAACTTCCACGACCCTAGCCAATGCGACAACTTGGAGCAGTTTATTAATGCAAAAGAAAAAGATTACAAAGAGATTTTACAAGAGATTTTCTCACAATCGATCATCGGAAAATGACCCTCCATGCTCTTTAAATAGATATCATTAAACAATTGAGTGTTAAGCCACATATCAATGGTCATTAAGATTGAGGAGAATATGAACCGTCGGATCACTCTATGTCGAGAACATATCGTGACCATCGGATTTCCTAACTACAAATGCACACTAATGCATACTAAATAAACACACTAAGAAACTCACTTTTGTCTAACAGCACATTAGACCAAGTAGATCTTAACTAAATCCTAAGTGTCTAAATCCACACCACCTGAAATGACCCATTGGTGAATCATAAGGGGGAAAACTTCCACTCCTACCAAATGCCTCTAGGAATTGGGTCCTTAACATGTCTCCTTACGTCCGAGGAAGACTAGGTCTTATCCAATCATAAACAATTTTATGTCTTACTCAAAGACCAAAAGACAATTTCAGTCTAGATAATATCCGCAAGAAAGAAAGTGTCCCTTGTGACCATTATTGTGGCTACTTCCAGTCGGGTCATGTGTTCTCTAGTAGCATCTAGCCTTAGTCCCACAGATGAGACCGAATACTATTAGTGAAAATTTATTTAATGAGTGCATTGTATATACCAAGTATTAAAGTAATTTTGAGTATAATTTCCCTTCATTACTTTGATAGACAAACCACCTTGAAATGGAATGAATAATGACTGAGTGTAATACATTGCTCATGATGTTGTTGTGTGTGGATCCCAACTATGATAAATAAGGTCATTGATAAAGAGGTGGTTGTTTCTTTGGCTTCTTTTCTTGAACTTCATATGGATTTTCAGTTGTGGGCCTGTAGCCAAAGCAAACACGAGAGATAGTTCTCCAACCAAAACTGCTCCTGTCCCAATTTCTACCAACCTTTGAGCATTCACTATTGGAGATTCTAAATTCACTCCTTTCATTTTGAACATATTCAAGCAAGCAACTTGTGAAGCCAATTGTGTTCCACCTCCTATTGTTCCCACCCACAATCAACCCAACAATGGAAAAACCCCACATTCACATTCACAACAACTAAGATAAAACTAATTGGATTGGAAGGAGGGTGAGGGGGAATGCTTATTTTCTATTATGTCTTATCCTTAGTATTGTTTACTACTCAAATAATAAAAAATGAAATAGACCTCCATTAATGTTTTCCTTCACCTCCACTGTCTAATCTAAAGAAATCCTTCAAAAAGGCATTAAGGAGTGGAATTTTTCTTACCTCAATAAAATGCATTGTGACTGATACATGTAAATATTTACCACCATTGGATGCCAATGCTTGCCAACTTCCTTCCATTTTGAGTTTGCCTTTGTTGAAATCCCTACTCCAACACCTAGGTATTTTGTTATCTAGTGATTTCCTTGTTGTAAATCAAATTAGCAGCTCACAAAATATAATACACTTGTTGGAATATTCAACTCAAATAAAGATGGTAGAAGCAATACTGGAAACCAAAATCTCAAACACAATACACAAAGAAAATTTTCCCATCAACTAAGCTTATCATTCAAGTAACTTTAAAGCTTACAAGGGCTTGTGTACCTAGGAAAATTGCCTACAAATAAATACATAAAAATATGGACAGTACTTGCAAACCATAACAACTCCTGATCCACTGTACGACCTTGGTTTTTCAAATTTCCTTAAGAAAAAACACTTATACGCTTCTGTTTCCACTAAAACCCACGTACATGCACTCAAAGACTATACAAAAACTTTGTGTGGTGCTACCCCATTGTTGCGGCTCCAATCTGTTGAAATTGACTTGAGACTGCTTCTATTATCTCTTCTCCCTGACCTGATATCTAGATGGAAGTCCTTCTCCACATATTCAAGATCTCTTTGAATCATAATCCTTCGTGATCCAATCCTCCTGAGCAAAATTCATTCTCTGCTCTGTATCGAATGTATCAAGTATCTTCTCCTTCACCCTTGCCATGCTTTTATAAGATTGAGTTATGACTTAACCCTAATATTCAAAGTAATTGATGGTTGAGATTATTTCTCACTTCATTTCAGAACAATGGATATTATTTAATTCACTAATGCTAATTAAATTATTTCTTTAAATAAAACTCAACTCACTATTAAAAACACTTTCCTTTAATAATTTCTTTAATTAAAGTAAAGTCTCAAGGTAGAAGGCTTTGGATGACTTCACACATATGGACACTTAGACATGTGCATAAGTACCTGTCTAATGCTACAAATATCAACATACTTGACTAATAAAAAAAGGATGTGTAGAGCGTTAGAACCCCTTCACTGTCATGTTCTGGTCAGACTACTTTTAATTTATATAATAGTTACATTAAATCCATCTCATTATGGTTTGGTGAGACCATTTTTAATTTTAATGTTTGTAATATAAAATCCACCTCATTACCTTTTCTTAGCAGTAGTTGGGAATTGGGAAACCTATTTATGGAATTATCGACAAAATCCCCCCCTATGGAAAGAGTTGGGACACCTATTTATGGAATTATTGAGAAAATTTCCGCTTATGTAAGTTTTGTTCATGTTGTGACTCAAAATTGAATGAATAGATGTAACACAAAGATCTCTCAATCTTCTAGGCAGGATATTGACCTATTGCAATAAATACAATAAAGATGATATTGGATGCATGGGAATTTAATCTCCCCATGGCACCTGTTATGGGAAGGAAATTAACCTTCTACAATAAATACAACAAAGAAGATATTGGATACATGGGCATTGAACCCCCATGACACCAGCATGGATAAATCTAGTCAATTTTTTTAGCACGTTCCATTCTAAAAATGTTGAAATGGTAGTCTTCAAAACCTTGATAATGACTATCTCATTGATGGCAACTTCACAAACAACTGATTTCCCACACCCTTCAATCGAATTCACAGATGTGGGTTTCTTGTTTGCATAGAATTTGCTTAATGACGAAAAAAAGATTGACATTTAAAAAAAAATTCAAAAACATAGAAAAAAGTACTTAACAAAAAACTCTCATAGAACTCTCATAAATTATGTAGCCCCACATGTTGCAAATGCCAAAAAAAAAAGACTACATCACATGTAACCTCGTACACTCCCAAATTACATGTATATCCTTCCCTTGACGATGCAAACCAAAGGAGTATAGTTGTGAATGCCTGGTGTACATGTAAATATCTTTCAATTTTATATATTTTGTCTTCTAACTTCCATTCGATGAACATCGATTTCTAGTGATAGACGAGCGAAGACCATAGTGGAGTGGTGTAAATGGAAGTGATAGTGACAGATGATGAAGATCGAAGTGGAATTATGAAGCGGGTGATGACATATGATACTTTTTTAAGAGGCTCTTCACAGATGATGAAGGTTTGTAGGGAATTGTCTAAAAAAATGAAATAAAGTATTTCATTAATGTCCCAACTTTGTTTATAAAAGATAAAAAACAATTACTCCTCACCTTTTTTTTTTTTCCTTCATGCAGAAAAAAATAGTTTCATTGCTATTCTATTATAAATCAAGTGAACCTTTCAAATATATGTGGATCAATGAATATGATTTTCTCTTTATAGTTCGACAAAATTCTATAACCTTTTCTATCCATGGTCCTATTGTCTTCAATCTAGAAAATTATTTCTAATACAAAACATGAGAAGTTCATATCATCACAATATCGCTAACAACTAGATCTATAATATCATATGTGTACTCCTGTCTTTAGAACAAAAAGTATCTATCTGCACTGAATACATATCCTTCTATATTCCTTGAAAAAAATCCATCCAATAGAATGGCCCAGAGCTTTTTTGGAAAGTGAATATGCTTCAGAGTTAAATTTCTCGTGCACATGCATATATTTGATTCCATCAAAACTATCAATAGCCTCTTTCAAATCTCTAGCCACCATCATCTTATTTATGGATAAACTAGATGCGAAGTGTAAGAGACCCCATAATCCCATGATCTTTGCTTTCATATTGTTTCCTTCACCACCAACAAATGAACTCTGAAGAAGTGATCTGAACTAATTTTAAGAAAAATACCAATACCACATAAACCTCCAACAATTGCACCATCAAATAACCCTATAGGAGTATCTTCAAAATAGACTGGATTGAGAATGCATTCCATTTTTTCATTTTCACAAGCCCCTATGAATTCTTTAAATGAAAGAAGGATTTTAGTGACAATTCTGGAATCCTGCCTAGGAAAATTCTCAAATAATATTTTATTCCTGTATAATACGTTGAGTAAAACTTGAAATTTTTATTTCTATAATATAGAGGATATGCAACAATGTACAATATATGTTAAGGTAAGTATGCTTTAATTTCTACAATATATATTATATTTGAGATGAGTTTGCGAGAGAATGAAATTATGGTAAAGTTCATTATGTAGTAGATATTATGACTAAATCCATTATAAAAGGGAAAAAATTATGCCAAATACATGGATTGAAGATAAATATAACAAGAGGAGCTGCAGAGCAACAAGTCCCTGCCATTTGGGTAGGGATGCCCAATGAAAGTTTAAAAATATTATGTTAAGGATGCAAAAGCTTCGAAATGTAAGGACGAAATGTAAGGAAATAGATGCAACAACATTCAAAATATAAGGAAATAGATGCAGAAACACAAGGAAATGTTGCGAGGGGCTGAACAATATGAACTCTTCGCACACATTCTCAGTGATCTCGTGATTTGACTTTTATACAACACAGTCACAACTTTCACTTAAGTCAAATACCAAACAAACATCAGGGTTCATTTGGGATATCAACTCTGCAAAATGTTCGGATTTGAAAGTACCATTGAATGAAAATTTTTGAACTCTGACATACATCATTCTGAAGAAATAAATTAAAACACTAATTAACAAGTACAAGTACAATGTTTCAAGAAAAAAGTTGTTTAAGAATGACTATGCCTACAAAAAAAAAATCTAGAAAACAAACATGAAGCTCGAGAATGTTACAAGATATATGCAAATATATGACATCTAAACGTAAGACACCTAAATATTTAACATGTCCTTTCGTACTATATGTACCTACAAATGTATTAAGTTTTGATGAACAAAATTAAATCAAACCTAAGGTTGCAGACATCTGAGTCCTGCAACCACCCCTGCCTCTACCTCGGGTGAGACTTCATTTGCTTCGCAGGTGTTGCCGAAAGGGCCAATAGTTAGGGTTTTGTTGGTGCGTTGTTGTAAGCGTTGAACCCTCGGTCCGCCCCTATGCCAACAACAAGACAAATTGTATCATGGTCAAACCAATATGTGTCTAAGATAAATAATGTGTATTGTGAAATGGGCACATTTGACCATACATTGTCAATAAGTGCATTTTGTACATGCTTTATCTTATCCAAAAGAAATCGGAGATTATAATTGCACATGTAGTTTTCCAATTCTTTTGTTATGGCACTATTTTGTAGCATGTCAACATTGAAGTCTCCTAGAATGATAATGGTTTCATTCAGATGTAAATGGTGTAATTCATTTGAAAAAATATTCATTATGTTGGCAATGTTGCATGCAGAGTGGCATAAAGATTGAATATTGCAATTTGCAATCCACGAAAAATTACTCTTGCCAGCACCATCTCAACATCTTTTTCTTCAAAATGCATATGATCCAAAATTGTTATATGTTTTTTCACTAATATCATCACTCCATGCGTAATGTAACTTGATACGCAAGTGTGATTTGAAAATTGCTTATTTTGCATGAATAATGTCATGTATGTTTCTTGCAAGCACAAAATATCATATTGCATTGTGTCATAGTCATTGAGTATATCATTCATATGTGCATTTAAGCTGTGTGTGTTAACTGAGAGAATTGATACAGATGAATTTGTTTGTATGGATTGGTAATCATATTGTAGATTCCATTTTGCACTAGTCCGAAGGCGTTGCATCTCAGTATCAATTTTATATTTGAATTTGAAGTTATATTTTGTAAGAGCGCTTAGCAAATACAAGGACTCTATGTTGTAACACGAGTCAAAGCTATGTATACAAGCCCATGTATTTGTATTCTAGCAGGGTTGAAGGCAACACTATCAAGTGTTAGTCCTTATGATCCGTGGATTCTAAGTGCACATGCATGTCGAATTGGAAATTGTTTTCAAATCTCTAGTTGACCTCTCTTTGCCGATGTTGATATATGTTTTGATATTTGCAATATAGGTGTCCATTCACGCGAAGTGTTTGAATTATATAGATAAGCTAACTTGTTAGCTTGTTGGTGGCCAATGTGCGGGTCATGAAACTTAATACAGAGGACATCAACTTGTTTTGTTTTAGTATAAGCTTTGAGTATTTCATCTGCACCATTCACTAGGACATCCTGTGAATCATAGTTCCAGGCATATATTTCAACTAGCATGTCTAATTTCATGACATGTTGCAAAGGGAAAGTTGTTGTATGTTGATGACATGGTACATTGCCATGGTTTTCTTCTTCAAGATCAATTGAATTGATGATGATATCATTGCCAGGCATGAGCGATAACATATACTTGTTATGCGTTACAACATCCTTATTCTTGTAGAATAGGTAAGGGAAGGTTGTGTCGGTCGGGGCAAGTCACATGCAACTTGAATTGATATATGTTAAGTCATCACATGTTTGGTTGTTTTTATGCATTCTATTTAGAATTGAAATAAAATTTTCATTTGTCTGGCGCATTGTAGTATGTAATTCAAAGAACTTTATGTTGTCTTTCCAAAATCCATGCGCCATTGTTTCATGTTGACCATAGGTTTCTCAAATATGAGAGAATCTTGTATGGGTTTTGCCTGGTAAATATCCCCACAAAATACCATATCAAGGGTTCCAAAGTATTTGGTTTGGACATGTCTTATGTTTCTCAGTTGCTTTTCAATGGAATATAAGAAGCGACTTCCAATCAAGGATGCCTCATCTATGGACACAAGTTGTAGTTCGTCATAAAGTTTTGACAAGGTATCTAACATTTCTTTGCTAAGTGGAAGAAAAATGCGACTTGTTAAAAGGCATCAATAATGTAGAGTGGACTGTTGTTCCACCTGCATTACATGCAACTTTTCCTATATATGCATGACATACCAATTGCCTCAAATCATTTACTCTATGTCTATAGTATCTAGTACATGTCACTAGCTCTTTTCTCATGAGGTAGTCAATGTCATCATTTTCCAAGGTCCCAGTTTGTTTTTTCCTTTTCTCGTTCCTATACAATGTAGACACCGTCCTAGAACTTTCTCTTTATAACTTACTGAAATATGTCACCGTTAAAGATGGATAATGCCTAAAAATGGTGTGCAATTTTGTTGTATCTTGGTTACCTTTGTATCATACTTATCCCTTCTACACCTACCTGTAGTTTTATTCTACAAGAACATTTTGCAAAGGCATGTAGGTACTCATTCCCGGGAAAGGTGGGAATATCATCGTGGGCATGGTGGGAAGGCTAAAAAATTTCCTTATTCAATTGAGGTGTTATATTTCCACTTCGTCACATAAGTCAAAGGAACGAGATTTGTAATGCTAGAAAAAATGACTATCGAAGTTGTGCACAGAACATTGGAATACATATGGTTCAAAGTTTGGAGAAGAAATTGGAGAAAAATTTAAGAGTAGGAGGGAAAGATATGCCAACCTCTATGGAAAGTCTACAACATAGGAATGATGAATAAACTCCTAAACATTCTTACTTTCAAACTATAAATAGTAAATAGTAAAGAACAAATACGAATGAAACTATGATATTGAAACTTACTCGTCAATGATGAACGACAGAATCGCAGGTCCAATTGCGAGTGCGGCAGGGGTGATTTTAAGTACCCCCCCTAAATTTATATGTATAATAAATGGGCGAATCCCCATGATACATAGGAAAAATTGAAGGCTATTTTATCAATAATATAAAATGTATATATTATTTTTTGGCGAATATTTTAGTCAATTATATAATCTTGTAAAATATTGGCGAATATTTCATTGAATTATAAAATCTTGTAAAATATTGGCGAATCTTTCACTGAATTATAAAATCTTGTAAAATATTGGTGAGTGGTGTTGGGTAAACAAATGGACTTCACACAACATTTCACCACATCTACTACAGTAAACTCGACCAAAATTGACAAAGAGCATTTTGTATAGGCCAATTGTAAAATGTGTTTCAATCTACAAATGGAGTTCACAACATTGTCAACATTCACTACATCTGCTACAATAAAGTCAACCAACATCAACATTCACTACATCTACTA
>ML780143.1:685283-728986 GCA_009831015.1 Picea engelmannii | reverse complement strand
CGTTCCTCTTTGATACTATTTCCTTGAAACATTTTTTTTTTTTTGGAATGGAGATAGATCCATGAAGCTATTGTATCTACACAAGAAGGTCTTCACTCTATTATATATAAAAAAAGATGCCCACCATGGTGTGAAAACTAGATATTTCTGAGGCATATAATAGGACTTGTTGGTTATACTTAAGGATTATGTTGATACAAATTGGTTTCAAAACTAGATGTTGTCAATTGGAGAATGGGTTGTGTTTCCATTGTTTCATTTGTTGTACTTATTAATGGGTTTGCCTCTTCCTTGTTCACTCCAACTAGAGGACTAAGGCAATGATTCCCTATGTCTCCATATTTATTCTTACTAGTGGTAGAGGGGCTTATCAATACATTCAAGAATCCAAGAGAACNNNTACATTCCCTAAGGGGTTCTTGAGAAGATACAAAAAAATTGTTTTAGTTTCCTTTGGAAAGGGAACTTGAATCAAGGAGGTTATCATCTTGTTAAATGACAAACCCTTAGCCAAACAATGAAGGGGGTTGGGGCCTCAAACATATTCATCTATTTGGAAATACTCTAGCTGGAAAAAGTCTTTGGAATCTTATCAATAGAGAATGTCTGTGGAAAATATTAATTGTGCAAAAACACCTCTCCAAGATCACTCTTGGACTAGATTAGGAGTGATAGAAATATTACTAAAAATGGTTTTAATAACTAGAAAGTGATGGTTTTAGGCTAGAAAGTGAAGCTCAATAGACTACTTGAGTTAGATTGGGCCCAAACTAATAGAGTGCCTACCCTCTTGCTTTGTCACATGTGGCATACCCGATCTAAATAGAAATCATCTTCAGACTAGTACAGTTGGCATAAATGATTATATCTTGTCAATATGGTTCCCGGATAAGGTGGGTGAAAGGGGGCACCCCTGCTTTACCTCTGTACCACTAGTAGACCCTTGCTGATTTGTTGACTTAGATCCCAGGGAAAATGACACTAGACTAGCAAACAATAGATAACAAAGGATTCCTTTGAAAGTTGCTTTGAGGAGAAGTCAAATTTTGGATAAAACCTAAATTTCAAAGATTTGTTCAGTGGCAAATTTAGAAAGCTATGCAGAGACAAAAACATAATCGTAGCACCCTAGATCACTTGTAGGTTTGGGATTACCTTTTATCAGTTTCATTGGATGCATACAACGTGGCTATCCAAAATGTATATATATCTATATCACAAAAGAACATGAACATATAACTATTTTCAGTTTAGGAAAAGGACATTAACAATACACAAACCCATCTATACTTGAACTATGTACTTGAAGCTCTATAGTGAGGTGATATATGTGTACCACTGTGGTCGAGCCTTAGCACAGAGCCACAAGTGGGGTCCTCCTCTGCAAGTCCTCCTCTACGAGAGGGGTCCTCCTTTGCGAGCGGGGTCTTGGACTAACAAAATATGGTCAATGTAGTCTGCTAACTGGTGCCTGGGCCGAACCTGGGAGTAACCCATTACCAACCAGAAGAAAGTCCAAGAGTAAAATACTAAACCCGTAAACCTCAAGGCCCAAAGGGGAAATAAGAGGTAATAGAAGAACGAATATGTAAACTGGGGAATGCATTTCAAATCCCATATAATTTATACCATGTGGGAGGGCCAAAAATCTCCATGTTCTTTGGAAATCAGGCAAAGGGAAGATTGAAATCGGGCAAAGGGAAGATTGTAGGCTGTAGCTACCCAGTGCTGAGTGCTCACTGCCCATACCACAAAATCGGGGCGAAATTAAACCATAAATCCCGATTTTACCAAATAGCAGGGCGAAGAAGCTATCATAAATTCCCACATTTCTAGAAATTTGGTTAATGGAAGCTTGTTCCTCCAAATTTTAGGGGCTAAATATAATTTGTTTTCCTCTATCCCTCTTAAAAACATGGGCTAACCCTGTACAAGATTTTTACCTTAAAATAAATTACGGGCTAATAAAATAAGTTTAAAAAAATCACTCTAATACAAAATATTCGCCCAATAAAAAATTAGAGGCCCCTTAATTTCGCCCATGAGCGAAATTTCGCCCCTAAAATCATCTCTGGAGTGCGGGATTTCAACCCTGCAAAGTGCAATAACAGGTCTTGGAATTACCCAGGATTTGCATTCTAGGTCCTGGAACTTTTTTCTTTATAACCTATTGAAATATGCCACCGACAAAGATGGATAATTCCTGGAAATTGTGTGTAATTTTGTTGTGGCCTGGTTACCGTTGTATCATACTTAGCCCTTCTACACCCACCTGCAGTTTTCTTCTAAACGAACATTTTTCAAAGGAAACAAGCTTGACATCGTCTTTTCATGTGAAAGAAATGGGTTTGATTCCCATATGGGATAGGTAGGTACTCATTCCTAGGAAATTTGGGAATATCATCGAAGGCAAGGTGTGAAGGCTAAATAATTTCCTTATTCAATTGAGGCACTAGATTTCGACTTCGTCACATACGACAAAGGACTAGGATATGTAATGCTAGAAAAAATGACAGCCAGAGTTGTGCAGACGACATTGGCATGCACATGGTGCAGAGTTTGGGGAAAGAATTGGAGGAAAGTTTAAGAGCAGGAGAAAAAGATATGTCATCCTCTATGGAAAGTCTGCAAGATAAGAATGATGAATAAATACTTAAACATTCTTACTTGAAAGCTATAAACAATAAACAGTAAAAAACGAATATGAATGAAACTATGGTATTGAAACTTACTCATCAATGATGAACGATAGAATCACAGGTCCATTTGTGGGTGTAGGACTTGAACCCTGCAAAGTGAAAAAACAACTCCAACTGCGGGTGCAGGACTCCAACCTTGCAAAGTTGAAGCAAACAAAAGAAGGAAGCAAGAAACAAACTAGTGAGCAAGGACCAACAGGTTCAGCTGCAGGTGCAGGACTGGAACCTTGCAAAGTTGAACCAAACAACAATAAACAACAACCAACGAACCAATGGAAAAGCAATGACCAATGAACCAGTAAAGAATATATGTATCTTCAATGATGACTAAATTGAATTCCAAGAATAGAATAAATATGAAACATATGATGACTATGCGAGTGGTGATGGGCAAGAATATTGTCCAAATTCACTGCAAGATTGTATGCAAAAATTGGAGGAAACGTGTACTTTGACAGGCCTATTTAAGTAAACATTTAAGGCTATTAGGCTTGTTTAAGGGCCTCGTTCTATGTGAACATTTAAGTTTTCATGCCTATTCAAGTACCTCAAAAAGAGTGTCAATGCTCAAAACTTTCAGTATGTAAACATTTCAATAAAAAAAATAAAAATAAAAAAGAGCGTCGTAAGCATTCAATATGTAAACATTTAAGCTGTCAGGCCTATTCAAGTACCTCAAAAAGAGTGTCAATGCTCAAAACTTTCAGTATGTAAACATTTCAATAAAAATAAAAAAATTAAAAAAGAGCGTCGATGCTCAAAAATTTGGATATCTAAACATTTAAAACATTGGGAATAATGAAGCTGGCAATAAGACTTTGAATCTATTCTCCAATGAGATGATGACATATACGGTTTTTTTTATTATATAAAAAATGATTGTTTTAGTTCTCTAGTTCGAACAATAGAGTTTATACAAAAAATTATAGTCAAAGGACATATTAATATGAAATCAACGAATTATCGATTGCTATAGTCCCTCTACGCCTTCAGCAAGGACTGGTAATAATAGTTTTTAAATATAACATATAAAGTTTAAATACAATTTAATCGTGAATTCATTAAATTAATAAAATATAAAGTTTAAATACATTTTAATCGTGAATTCATTAAATTAATAAGAATTTTAATAATTATGAGAAAAATATGTTTTTTCTATCAAATTTTATTTATGAAATGTTTGAGTTGGCATTAACATTGGTGAACAAGAATCTCCTTTATTTCCGAGGAATGACAACTTCATGGTTGAAAAATTGCCTAATGTAATATTGAAATATGACTGGAAGGTTATCCCAAAGCGGAGAGTACCCATGTCTCTTCCCAATTACCACTGTGAGGAGGGTACGCATGTCTCTTCCCAATTATTTAATTTCCTTTCGTATTAACTATCACAAGTAAGCATATCTAGAGATAGAGTAACAAAGGACCACATGTCAATTTTAAGTATTTTTAAAATTTTTGTATTATTATTTTTATTGTAAATGTCACGTCCAAACAGGGAAAATTAGTCACATCAACTATTTCCACCAATAAAAAATAATTAACAAAGATTTTAAATTTTTTTTTTAGAAAAAAAATCAATTTAATATAAAATTTATCTGTAACTTTATAAAAACTTTTGAAATCTTGAAAAAATTGTTTTAAGTCATTCACATTTGACTTGCAATTGATCACTATATATCCTGCCTGGTATAATAACTAACATACCTTTGAAACAAGGAAAAGTAACTTCAAAGTACTTTTGAAACAGGGAAAAAGAACCCCAAAGTGAATTGGGGTGGTTATGTTGTTTAAAGATCATGGGATTTTGTTTTTGGATGGAAAATGAATACTTCACAAGGTCAATCTTCATCCCACACTTTGCAAAATATTTTCAACAATTCTATAACTCCAAATTCGAATCATCGACTTGCATGTCCATTTGCAATAATCAAAGAAGATATGTAACTACGACTTTTCCATAGAGAAATCAAAGATGAAGAAAAAGATACAGTGATTAAGAGGGTGAAGAGATGATGATGGAACAAAACCAAAGGACAATGTTTGGTGAACGAAGGTAGAGGGGATGAAAGGGGTGTCGTGTAGGATGGATAGGTGGATTACACTGCAAGATGGAACATAGACCAATCAATAGATGCCACATGGCGATTTGCAGGACATAACATAAACCACACATCAAATGACACGTTTTGGTGTTCGAGAGGCTCTAGAAAGACAACGACACTTATCAATCCCAATTGTTGTTTCTAATGGAGGTTTCAAGAACACTACAATGGTGATATAGAAAGAGAATCTTCCAAGAAGTATTGGAATTGGAGGAAATGGAGGGTTCCTTCTCTGTATGAAGACATTTTCGTGGGTAATCGATACAATTCAATTAGACGTTGGAATTCATTAATTCAAATGAGATCCATATTTCAAAGTGCACGAGAGGATCATCACCTCATAAATTTGCGCCAGTTATGACTCATTGACTCCCAATGACAAGCTCTCAACATTGGAGTTCCATCCACAATGCATACAAAATTCACCCATAGGAGGATGAGGAAAAACCTACCAATGGAGACGACCATTGAAGCACCAAACCTATCGAGTAATCCCTATATGATTTCTAACTGTAGTCAATCTATCCACACAATTATGTTTAAAATATATTCAAAACACGAATAATTGAATGTTTTTTGGGGGCTTGGAGTCGAGCTATCTTGTAAACTCAGATTTGAGCCACATTAGAGGTCGTAATGTTTTTTTCATGATACCTTTTTCATCGAGGAATGTCGAAACAAGAAAATGACCAATGCACCAAAATGGCTTTCTCAGTTGTAATTCTACAACTGAATTACCACCATTCAAATTTTTAATTTGTCAAAAGTGCTAGAGATGATTGGTTTGTGAATGACAATTGACACATCCAACTCATAGTAGAAGGATTCAAATTATTAAACAAATTCTCATCATCTTCACTTATTCCATGCAAAATTCCTTACCTTAGAGAAGTGCCTTTTGTGAAACAACCATGCATATGTTGTGTTCCATAAGTTAGGTAGTTCAAAAGATGGTTTATTTCCTCTTATCATTTTCAATACCACCACCCCAAAGCTATACATGTCATACATCTCTAGCGCCTCTATAATGTAAAACCTTTGATAATTCAATTCTCAATTGGAAATGGGGACAATCATTATTCATTGTTATCCACGAATGTCGGTTGATGCATCATCAATATTCAAGGAAAACCACACCACCTGAAATGACCCATTGGTGGTTCATAAGGGGGAAAACTTACACTCCTACCAAAGGCCTCTAGGATTTGGGTCCTTAACATGTCTCGTTACATTTGAGGTGTTCAACAACACATGTATTCCAATAGAGGACGAACACCTTCATTAACCACCCACACAACCAGATCAAAGATCAACACATCGATGTTTTGACGTGGTAAACACCCTATAGGGAAACATCCATGGCACCAACCAACACGACCACTTGGAGCAGTTTATTAATGCAAAATAAAAAGATTACAAATATATTTTACAAGAGAGTTTCTCACAATTGATCATTGACAAATGACCTTCCATGCTCTTTAAATAAAGATCATGGACCAATCGGGTGTTAAGCCACAGATCAATGGCCATTAAGATCGAGGAGAATATGAACCGTCAAATCACTCTATGTCGGGAACATATCGTTACCATCGGATTTCCTAACTACAAATCCATACTAATGCATAATAAAGAAACACACTAAGAAACACACTTTTTTCTAACGACACATTCGACCAAGTAGATCTTAACTAATCCTAAGTGTATAAATATCCTAACATCCCCCCTTAAGAACAACTTGGGATAATATTGAAGGATTTACAATAGTGACACAATAGGAGAAGGAAGGAGGCATTAGAACCTATGCCCCCTTAACGACAACTTCCTGAACTGCTAACATAGATCAAAGTTTGGAAAACTTCGTTTCTGTAAGAGACTTTGTGAAAATGTCTGCAACTTGCTCTTCTGTAGGGAAAAAGAGCACTTCAATAAATCGATCATGAATGAGCTTTCTTATGAAGTGAATATGTAGCTCGATGTGTTTTCTATGTTTATGTTGAACTTGTTCTTTGGCGAGCTTGATGGCACTCTGATTGTCACACCAAAGCCTGGTCAGATGCTGCTGCTAGAATCCAAACTCTGAAAGGATCTGTCGAATCCACATGGCTTCCTGACTTTAATTTACCGCTGCTCAGTACTCTGCTTCTGCTGAAGAAAGTGAAATAGCCTGTTTTTTCTTATAGGCCTAAGTGACAGGTCCTGAACCAAGGATGAAAATATAACCTGCAATAGACTTCCGATCATCAAGGTCATTGGCCCAATCTAAATCAGTGAAACCAACCAATAAAGGAGTCCCCCCTGAACTGTAATGTATCCCGAACTGAATTGTACCACAGACATAGCGAAGTATCCTTTTAGCTACTTTCCAATGGCTTTCATGGTGTGTTTTCATATACCAGGAAACAAGACCAACAACAAACGAAAGATCAGGACGGGTATGAGTCAAGTATAAGAGGCTACCAACTAACTAACAGTACAGGGTGGCATCAACTTTGTGAAAAGTACAAGTGGTTGTAAGCTTGAATCCAGAATGGAAGGGAGAAGGGGCTAGTTTACAATCATCCATGTGAAAATGACGAAGAAGTTCACAAGCATACTTAGACTGGGAAAGAAAAATTCCTTCATTGGTTTGCAAAACTTGGAGTTCAAGGAGATAGTGCAAAAAACCTAAGTTTGTCATTTCAAATTTAATTTTAAGGTTGGTTTTCACATGGTTTAAAATTTTTGAGTCACTACCATTAAGGATAAGGTCATCAACATAAAGGACAAGGATTATGAGATTGCTTCCTACTTTCTTGGTATAGACATTAGGATCAAAATGGCATCTAGAGAATCCAATGTCAATAAGAAAGTTGTCCATTTTGGCATACCAAGCTCGGGGAGATTTCCTAAGACCATAAAGAGATTTATTAAGGCGACAAACAAGGCTAGAGTCATTTTGGACATAGCCAGGAGGTTGTTCCATGTATATTTATTCTTGCAAATATCCGTGCAATAAGGAGGATTTAACATCCATCTAATGGACCTCCCATTTATGTGAGGCAACAAGGGCAAGAACAAGGCAGATGGAATTCATTTTCGTTACAGGGGCAAAGGTTTCATTATAGTTAATTCCTTCAACTTGGGATAATCCTTTGGCAACTAATCGAGCCTTGTGTCTTTCAATACTTCCATTTGATGCATACTTAGTTTTGTATACCCATTTACATCTGACAAGTTTTCTTCCTTTTGGAAGAGGTACAAGATCCCAAGTATCGTTTTCCATTAAAGAACGATACTCTTCATTCATTGTTGTATCCCAATATGGATGACCTGAAGCTTTTGCAAATGTCTCTGGATCATGAGTCTCTGAAACCTGAGCCAAAAGAGAAGAGGCTCATTGGAACTATGAACGTGTTCGACGTTGATCTGAAGAATCATTGACAAGATCACCAACTACTTCTCGTGTTGAATGAACCCATCTAGGAAGTGGTGGAGATGGTGTTGGTTCATGTACAAAGGACTCATCTGGAGGAATGTGAGTAGGCAAAGGTGTATTTTCATCATCACTATCATCATCTGAAGAATAAACCATAATAGAAACAGAAGAAGGCACAAGCGTTGAAGATGGCTCGCAGGCTGACGAAGGCACAATCATCCAATTAGGCTCGCAGGCCAAGATATTTTAATCAAATTTAACATCTCTTCTAATAATAATTTCATTACAATGTGGTTGAAGAAGTCTATAAACTTTGAGATCTTCAGTATAACTAAAAAATATACACTTCTCACTTTTAGGCTGCAATGCTTTCCTTTTCTCATTAGGAATGTGAGCCCATGCTATACTGCCAAATACACAAAAGAGACTTACATCTGGTTTAATTTTATTCCAAGCTTCTTCTAGTGTTATATTTTTAAGAGCCTTTGCGAGAGTGAGATTTACTATGTAATTTGCACAGTTGATTGCCTCCTCCCAATACTTTAGACTTAATCCCTTAGATTGGATCATACAATTAGCCATTTCTTTTAATGTGCGGTTATTTCTCTCAGCAACACCATTTTGTTGTGGTATATATGCAACAATGTGTTGCATTTGGATTCCCTGTGTAGTGCAGTAACTTGTAAAATTATTGTTCACATATTCGCCTCCATTATTTTTTCTTAACTTTTGAATTTGATGTCCAAATTGCTTTTCTACAAGGGCCTTGTAGGCCAAAAACTTGTCAAAAACTTCACTCTTAAGTTTTAAGAAGTAAACCCAAGTAAGTTTGAAAAAGTCATCAATTAAAGTTAAGAAATACTTGCACCTAGAAAAAGAAGAAGAATAAAGTGGACCACATAAATCATTGTGAACAAGATGCAAAGGGCCCAAAGTCTACCAAGAGGCACGTTTGTCAAAACTGTCCTGATGATGTTTGTCGAGAACACAATCAACACAAACACCATCTCTGCATGAAACACGAGGAAGACCAGTCACCATCTATTGATTACATAGTTGTTGCAATGAGCGATAATTTATATGACCAAACCACTCATGGCAAAGTTTGCTCAAGTCATCACTATGAGCAACAAAAAATGATGAAAAAGATGATGACCCAAAGTTGTCAAACTTGTACAACCTGGTAATATCATCAGCAATTCCAGTTGCAAGAACATGCTTAGGATCTTTTAGATCATTGATTACAACTTGGTGAGGTGAAAACTCTACGGTTTTACCTTCACCCGAATAAGTGATTTTATATACTAATAGAAGGTTACAAGAAAGGCTTGGAACACATAATACATCATTGAAATGACCATTATCTACTTGAACTGTTCCAAATCCTACAACACTAAGAGATCTAGCATCACCAACAAATATTTTTTCAGTCTTACATTCATTTAGAGCAGAAAATATGTCTTTATCCTTAGCCATATGATAAGATGATCCAGAATCAATAAGACACTCATTAAAAGAAGAAGTAGAAGTTGTATTGAAGGAGAAACCAGAATCATAAAGTACATATCCATGAGAAGAATAAGAAGAAGTAGAATCAATACTGATGTTGTGCTTCTTCATCGTTGCTTCTATAGCTACCATTTGGACTCATCATGACCATCTTTATCACAAAAGTTACAATGTCTGTCAGTGTTCTTATTTTTATATTTTTCTCCTTTGTCACCATTAGGAGCTAAAGATGTCTGAGTGGGTTTGGGACCCTTATGTTTCTTATTGTTATAGCTAGGATGTTGCTTCTTGGGATTCTTGGGTTTATCTTTCTGCTAGGAAACAAGGCTTTGTTGGAGGTACCTGCAGTGCTGATCACTCCAAGTTGTACAAGCATCTCTTCCTCTCTAATCAAAGCATCACAAAAGGACTCAAGAGTGGGTTTTTTATAAGTTGTTCCTAGATCCTCTCTCATGGAACAAAAGGTAGATACAAACACAAAATATGCACTACCTAGCTTAGAGAGAATAATATAGATGCAACACTCTTCCTCCATCTTTATCTCACATTATTCACATAAAATTTTGAGTGTTTTAAAATTAGATAGATAGTCTCCAAGGAAAGAAAAATCACTTGGATTTAAAGTCAATACTTGATTTTATAATTGTTGTGCTCGAATAATATTGAGTTTACCAAACACAGTTTCAATCTTTTCCCAAGCTTCATCGAGGTCATCAATTTCTTTTAGGTGGAACCTTAAATCAGAAGAGATGGACATTCCGATTAGTCCACGTTCTTTGTCACTCCTATTAGCCCATTTGAATTTCTTATCAACATCATTGGGTTCTTTTTCCTTTCCCAAGGTAATCCGGTACAAGCCTTTACTTCTTAATAAATCCTCCATATGAGATTTCCATTTGAAGTAGTTGTTTCTAGTAAGAAAAAGATTATTGGAAGAATCCATATAAAATATGTAGATAATATGGATTTAAAAATGAAACTGATGATTTGGATGGAAATATCTCGAAATATTATGAGGTTTAAAAAAAAATGGCACTAAAAACGGACTTTGGATGTGAAAGTTATGTCGTTTTAAAAAAAGACATAAACGGTAACCAAAAGACCACGTGGTGGTGTAATTTGCTTTATGAAGTGACCCACTTTTATAAAGAGAAGTGGGGGTCACTTTTACAATGAAGTTACTTTGTAAAATAAAAGATGCATGCAAAATAAATAACTCTAAAATAAAATATTAAAGCTACTTTTATACTTGAAGTGAAATACACTTTACAGTTTGAGCATGAACTTTTTCAAAAAAAACAAACAAAAATAGAGACTTGAACTCAAGACCTCTTACTTAATAAGGAAACTCTTAACCAAATGGTCTAGCAAAAAATTTCACTTCTCGATGACTACAAGGGTTAGATCTCGGTTAGCTTACCCAGAAGATACACCTTTTCCTATTTGTTTTTGATTTGTCGAGATCACATATGGCACAGGGAAAAGAGCATAATCATATCTAAAAGAGTAGCAACCTGGAAAAATATAATATAAAACCAAAATCATACTCTACAAAAGTTAAAAAAATGTGTAATCGAGGTTTATACCTCCAGATCTGACTGAAATTGCAGTATCTTGAGAAAAATGAAACCTTTTTGAGTGAAACAAAAAATGTTCCTGACTAAAATGAGTGCTCCAGAAGCAATGGAACACTGCTCTTAGCCTATAAATGTATGAAAATGACAGAAAATTGAGATGATGAAACTCGACTTCATGATCTCAATCTACAAGAGGAGTAGGTCTTCAAAAAAGATCTAATACCATGTTCAACAACACAAGTATTCAAACAGAGGATGAACACCTTTAGTAACCACTCACACAACCAGATGAAAGATCAACACACCGATGTTTTGATGTGGTAAAACCCCTATGGGGAAACATCCACGACCCCAGCCAACGCGACCACTTGGAGCAGTTTATTAATGCAAAAGAAAAAGATTACAAAGAGATTTTACAAGAGAGTTTCTCACAATCGATCATCGAAAAATGACTCTCCATGCTCTTTAAATAGAGATCATTGAACAATTGGGTGTTAAGCCACATATCAATGGTCGTTAAGATTGAGGAGAATATGAACCATCGGATCACTGTATGTCGGGAACATATCGTGACCATCGGATTTCCTAACTACAAATGCACACTAATGCATACTAAAGAAACACACTAAGAAACTCACTTTTGTCTAACAACACATTAGACCAAGTAGATCTTAACTAAATCCTAAGTGTCTAAATCCACACCACCTGAAATGACCCATTGGTGAATCATAAGGGGGAAAACTTCCACTCCTACCAAATGCCTCTAGGAATTGGGTCCTTAACATGTCTCCTTACGTCCGAGGAAGACTAGGTCTTATCCAATCATAAACAATTTTATGTCTTACTCAAAGACCAAAAGACAATTTCAGTCTAGATAATATCCGCAAGAAAGAAAGTGTCCCTTGTGACCATTATTGTGGCTACTTCCAGTCGGGTCATGTGTTCTCTAGTAGCATCTAGCCTTAGTCCCACAGATGAGACCGAATACTATTAGTGAAAATTTATTTAATGAGTGCATTGTATATACCAAGTATTAAAGTAATTTTGAGTATAATTTCCCTTCATTACTTTGATAGACAAACCACCTTGAAATGGAATGAATAATGACTGAGTGTAATACATTGCTCATGATGTTGTTGTGTGTGGATCCCAACTATGATAAATAAGGTCATTGATAAAGAGGTGGTTGTTTCTTTGGCTTCTTTTCTTGAACTTCATATGGATTTTCAGTTGTGGGCCTGTAGCCAAAGCAAACACGAGAGATAGTTCTCCAACCAAAACTGCTCCTGTCCCAATTTCTACCAACCTTTGAGCATTCACTATTGGAGATTCTAAATTCACTCCTTTCATTTTGAACATATTCAAGCAAGCAACTTGTGAAGCCAATTGTGTTCCACCTCCTATTGTTCCCACCCACAATCAACCCAACAATGGAAAAACCCCACATTCACATTCACAACAACTAAGATAAAACTAATTGGATTGGAAGGAGGGTGAGGGGGAATGCTTATTTTCTATTATGTCTTATCCTTAGTATTGTTTACTACTCAAATAATAAAAAATGAAATAGACCTCCATTAATGTTTTCCTTCACCTCCACTGTCTAATCTAAAGAAATCCTTCAAAAAGGCATTAAGGAGTGGAATTTTTCTTACCTCAATAAAATGCATTGTGACTGATACATGTAAATATTTACCACCATTGGATGCCAATGCTTGCCAACTTCCTTCCATTTTGAGTTTGCCTTTGTTGAAATCCCTACTCCAACACCTAGGTATTTTGTTATCTAGTGATTTCCTTGTTGTAAATCAAATTAGCAGCTCACAAAATATAATACACTTGTTGGAATATTCAACTCAAATAAAGATGGTAGAAGCAATACTGGAAACCAAAATCTCAAACACAATACACAAAGAAAATTTTCCCATCAACTAAGCTTATCATTCAAGTAACTTTAAAGCTTACAAGGGCTTGTGTACCTAGGAAAATTGCCTACAAATAAATACATAAAAATATGGACAGTACTTGCAAACCATAACAACTCCTGATCCACTGTACGACCTTGGTTTTTCAAATTTCCTTAAGAAAAAACACTTATACGCTTCTGTTTCCACTAAAACCCACGTACATGCACTCAAAGACTATACAAAAACTTTGTGTGGTGCTACCCCATTGTTGCGGCTCCAATCTGTTGAAATTGACTTGAGACTGCTTCTATTATCTCTTCTCCCTGACCTGATATCTAGATGGAAGTCCTTCTCCACATATTCAAGATCTCTTTGAATCATAATCCTTCGTGATCCAATCCTCCTGAGCAAAATTCATTCTCTGCTCTGTATCGAATGTATCAAGTATCTTCTCCTTCACCCTTGCCATGCTTTTATAAGATTGAGTTATGACTTAACCCTAATATTCAAAGTAATTGATGGTTGAGATTATTTCTCACTTCATTTCAGAACAATGGATATTATTTAATTCACTAATGCTAATTAAATTATTTCTTTAAATAAAACTCAACTCACTATTAAAAACACTTTCCTTTAATAATTTCTTTAATTAAAGTAAAGTCTCAAGGTAGAAGGCTTTGGATGACTTCACACATATGGACACTTAGACATGTGCATAAGTACCTGTCTAATGCTACAAATATCAACATACTTGACTAATAAAAAAAGGATGTGTAGAGCGTTAGAACCCCTTCACTGTCATGTTCTGGTCAGACTACTTTTAATTTATATAATAGTTACATTAAATCCATCTCATTATGGTTTGGTGAGACCATTTTTAATTTTAATGTTTGTAATATAAAATCCACCTCATTACCTTTTCTTAGCAGTAGTTGGGAATTGGGAAACCTATTTATGGAATTATCGACAAAATCCCCCCCTATGGAAAGAGTTGGGACACCTATTTATGGAATTATTGAGAAAATTTCCGCTTATGTAAGTTTTGTTCATGTTGTGACTCAAAATTGAATGAATAGATGTAACACAAAGATCTCTCAATCTTCTAGGCAGGATATTGACCTATTGCAATAAATACAATAAAGATGATATTGGATGCATGGGAATTTAATCTCCCCATGGCACCTGTTATGGGAAGGAAATTAACCTTCTACAATAAATACAACAAAGAAGATATTGGATACATGGGCATTGAACCCCCATGACACCAGCATGGATAAATCTAGTCAATTTTTTTAGCACGTTCCATTCTAAAAATGTTGAAATGGTAGTCTTCAAAACCTTGATAATGACTATCTCATTGATGGCAACTTCACAAACAACTGATTTCCCACACCCTTCAATCGAATTCACAGATGTGGGTTTCTTGTTTGCATAGAATTTGCTTAATGACGAAAAAAAGATTGACATTTAAAAAAAAATTCAAAAACATAGAAAAAAGTACTTAACAAAAAACTCTCATAGAACTCTCATAAATTATGTAGCCCCACATGTTGCAAATGCCAAAAAAAAAAGACTACATCACATGTAACCTCGTACACTCCCAAATTACATGTATATCCTTCCCTTGACGATGCAAACCAAAGGAGTATAGTTGTGAATGCCTGGTGTACATGTAAATATCTTTCAATTTTATATATTTTGTCTTCTAACTTCCATTCGATGAACATCGATTTCTAGTGATAGACGAGCGAAGACCATAGTGGAGTGGTGTAAATGGAAGTGATAGTGACAGATGATGAAGATCGAAGTGGAATTATGAAGCGGGTGATGACATATGATACTTTTTTAAGAGGCTCTTCACAGATGATGAAGGTTTGTAGGGAATTGTCTAAAAAAATGAAATAAAGTATTTCATTAATGTCCCAACTTTGTTTATAAAAGATAAAAAACAATTACTCCTCACCTTTTTTTTTTTTCCTTCATGCAGAAAAAAATAGTTTCATTGCTATTCTATTATAAATCAAGTGAACCTTTCAAATATATGTGGATCAATGAATATGATTTTCTCTTTATAGTTCGACAAAATTCTATAACCTTTTCTATCCATGGTCCTATTGTCTTCAATCTAGAAAATTATTTCTAATACAAAACATGAGAAGTTCATATCATCACAATATCGCTAACAACTAGATCTATAATATCATATGTGTACTCCTGTCTTTAGAACAAAAAGTATCTATCTGCACTGAATACATATCCTTCTATATTCCTTGAAAAAAATCCATCCAATAGAATGGCCCAGAGCTTTTTTGGAAAGTGAATATGCTTCAGAGTTAAATTTCTCGTGCACATGCATATATTTGATTCCATCAAAACTATCAATAGCCTCTTTCAAATCTCTAGCCACCATCATCTTATTTATGGATAAACTAGATGCGAAGTGTAAGAGACCCCATAATCCCATGATCTTTGCTTTCATATTGTTTCCTTCACCACCAACAAATGAACTCTGAAGAAGTGATCTGAACTAATTTTAAGAAAAATACCAATACCACATAAACCTCCAACAATTGCACCATCAAATAACCCTATAGGAGTATCTTCAAAATAGACTGGATTGAGAATGCATTCCATTTTTTCATTTTCACAAGCCCCTATGAATTCTTTAAATGAAAGAAGGATTTTAGTGACAATTCTGGAATCCTGCCTAGGAAAATTCTCAAATAATATTTTATTCCTGTATAATACGTTGAGTAAAACTTGAAATTTTTATTTCTATAATATAGAGGATATGCAACAATGTACAATATATGTTAAGGTAAGTATGCTTTAATTTCTACAATATATATTATATTTGAGATGAGTTTGCGAGAGAATGAAATTATGGTAAAGTTCATTATGTAGTAGATATTATGACTAAATCCATTATAAAAGGGAAAAAATTATGCCAAATTCATGGATTGAAGATTAATATAACAAGAGGAGCTGCAGAGCAGCAATTCCCTGCCATTTGGGTAGGGATGCCCAATGAAAGTTTAAAATTATTATGTTAAGGATGCAAAAGCTTCGAAATGTAAGGAAATAGATGCAACAACATTCAAAATATAAGGAAACAGATGCAGAAACACAAGGAAATGTTGTGAGGGGCTGAACAATATGAACTGTTCGCACACATTCGCAGTGATCTCATGATTTGACTTTTATACAACACAGTCACAACTTTCACTTAAGTCAAATACCAAACAAACATCAGGGTTCATTTGGGATATCAATTATGCAAAATGTTCTTATTTGAAAGTACCATTGAATGAAAAATTTTGAACTCTGACATACATCATTCTGAAGAAATAAATTAAAACACTAATTAACAAGTACAGTGTTTCAAGAAAAAAGTAAAAACAAACATGAAGCTCGAGAATGTTACAAGATATATGCAAATATATGACATCTAAATGTAAGCCACAGTTACCAATGCCATGGGAAATATTTAACATGTCCTTTCGTACTATATGTACCTACAAATGTATTAAGTTTTGATGAACAAAATTAAATCAAACCTACAAATGTATTAAGTATTGCTGTACATAACTAAATCAAATTGTCAACAATATGACGTTGAATACACAGAAGATCAATACAATATCTCTTCGTTAACTCTTCAAGTAAGCTCAGTGATGATATTCAACAAAAGTAGCTCCATGCTCAAAACATATATGCACCTATCAACTGTCAGAAAAAACTCAATGCTCGGTTCCATGAAGAGGGTTCATTTAGTGATAAGTACGACTTGGAATAACAACCACGTTTTTTCATTGGAAATAGAAGTTCAGTTGATTTCATTGAATTAAGCTAATTTGATAGCAAACTCATTTCATTTTGAAGTAATTTTTTAATCTGAACTTGGTCATATTTTAATGTATGGTTAGAGGTCTATTATGATCCAAATTTCATGCTAGTTAAAACTTTGTTTGCGCCATTATAGATCAATTGAAATTGTGACTTTGTTAAATAACGTAACCTAATTTTAAAGGAAAAAATACTACTCATTAGACTTCCAATTTCACTAGACTTATTATAGTGCCAAGAGAACCCAAGCCCAGAGTAAAATAGACACACTATCACGTTGTTTTTAATAGTGAAGAGTCTAAATTTCTAGATGGATGCACTTTCTGTGAAAACAAGTTTCACAACATGAATAGGTAAGAACATTACGCATATATCAAATGACAAAATCTATAACAAAATATATATATACGAAGGGATATAATGACTAGTTACTTAGAAACACATGCTCAAAATGGGCATATAACTTGATTATTACTTGCTATATTATATAATTACATTTAAAAAATAAGTATTTATTGCAAATACGAAGATTAACGTATTTGGAAAATTATATGAAAAATAACAACTTAATAATTAAAAAAAAATATTTCAAAATACGGTCATCATACATCTAGGCTTCACAAATCATCACTTTGAATCCATGTATGTGAACTCTACATATTAGTTGTTTTATGTGTTGTAACAAGTGTTTGATCAATTCTACATACTATTTAGAAGAATTGGGCTAAGAAATTGGAATGATGTGTTGTACTCCGACATTTCCCCCTCAAAATACATACATATAAATAAAGTTAAAATAAAAACGAGCATAGATAAATAAATCTATTAAAATCGATGTCACATTTAGACAACTGACATAGAGTCAAAGAAAAAGAAAAACATGACATTGGATGCACCTTCTTTCTATGCATACTAAGAAGGTAGGGATGTCAACATATAGTTTCTTCCTACTTGCGTTCCCTCCTTTACTCAGTTGCAACTTTCAACACCAAAATAATTGGAATAATATTTAGTATTATGCAAGAATAGAGGAATAGAGGTGGCGAGGTAGTACAAAAAGGAGAAGAGGTGGCATGGATCATGGTGTTTGAGATTAGCATTGTTGGTGGAGCATGGTGGAAGTTGAATGAAGTTCACATGATATACATCCTTTCCTAGATTACAATGCAACTTTGTTAGAGCCATTATGAGAGTCATTGTTAAAGCCTTAATTGCATCATTGTTAGAGTCATTGTCAAAGCCTTGACTGCAATATTGGCAAAATGACTACTAAGAATTTTTTTATTTTAAATTATTTGTTAATTTTGACAATTATGGGAAAAAATCGCATACATCAAGGGAATAAAGTCACATCAAATAGCATTGAATCAATTGTAAATTTGATTTGTGAAATTTCATAAATTAGAAGATTAATTTATTTTTAAAAATAAATCAAATTAATACCAAATTTTAACAAAACTTTAAAAATGATTGTAAATTCGATATTTGATTTGTGAAATTTCATAAATTAGAAGATTAATTTATTTTTAAAAATAAATCAAATTAATACCAAATTTCAACAAAACGTTAAAAATGGTTGTAAATTTGAGGTGAATTAATAAGACGTCAACGTAATTTGACTCGCGACTGAATATTGACTTAAAAATTTCAGCCAATAAAGTATATCATTAATGTCCATCAATTTTGGTTCATAAAAAATAAAAATAAAGTATTTTATTAATTTCTATCAAATTTAGTTCATATGACATAAAACTTTTTACCAATAACTTTATTTAATAGAAAATTAAGCATAAAAAACTTTATTAACTAATTTAGTTTTTATTAATTTCCATCAAATTTGATTCATAAAACACAAAACTTTATACAAAATAACATCTTTATGTAATGAAATATTAAACATAAAATATTTTATTAATTAATTTAGTTAGATGAAAATATGTTATGAGGAAAACTCCTTCCCTCTCACACAAAAATTTTACATCCATCCAAATTTGAGCTTGCATTATTTGCATTGTTGCACCTTATCCCAACACTAACTTATGATTCAATGTAAATATATATGGACTTTATTTGATTGAAATATGCTTTTTATGATCCATTGAGAGAACTTAATTCATGAAGTCAAATTTGTTAACTCACACATACAAGGGTTCTACACTCATTGAGGGTTGAGGTTTGAACCTGCATTGTTTGCATAGTTGAACTTAATTCCAACCACATTAAATATAGGGACATTATTTTATTTACAACCCAATATAATAAGAGTTGTTTTTAAGATGGAGGGAACCCAATTCTATGAGGTAAAAATCCTTTCCTTTCACACATAAGAATTCTACACCCATTGAAGCTTGAGGCCGAGTTATTTGCATTGTTGCACCAATCCAATCACTAAGTTATGACCTGGTAGTTATGACCTGGTGTAAGCATGTAGGGAATTTATTGTATCGATAGGTGATTTTATGGCCAATATATGCGAGATATGTAACATAATGTAATGTCAACGTGGTATATGTTAAAGAAATATAATACTTCTAAAAAATAAATTCAAAAAAAAAGAAAAATTAAATTCAAAAAGAAAAAGAACATGTAAATTTTGTTTAATATGTTTATACACACAATGTCATGAATGAAAATAAAACCAATATACATTTATATTAACTTTATATTTATCATAACTCTGATAAAAATAAAATCTTTTGAAGTGTGAATTTTTTCTCAAAATTTTCCACTTTAAAAAATATTTTATTTTAAGAGATTTGATCTCTCTTAGAACATAATATATTCGAGGTTAAGATAAAACTATACTCATATATATTGAATATTATTTTTATGCTTTTGTAACTTTCATAACTATTTAAACAATGCATTAAAAATATTCTTTATTCTAGAAATTAATGATAGTAAATGGACTCAATCATACATCACAAATAAGTAATTTATCAAACACTAATTAGAAACTAAAATTACGAATGACTCATAAGTATTTTATCTAAAGTCATGAATTGTTGTGTTTTTTAACAAGACTCTAAATATGCCTACTTATCCTCAATTAATTAATTGTACTTATCGATCACTAGAAATAATAATAGAGAGAAATAACATATGGCATATAAAATTCATTCAATACCAAAAACACTCAAAACATTTTTATTGAAGTGGATATGAACCCTTTCCTGCCAAAAAAACCAAACAAACAATATATGTTAATGCAAAAGGAAATTCAAAGGTTTATATACATTGACATTGCTTTGTTTTTTTTTCCACTCAAATAATTGTCCAATACAACAACTACTTTGAGATCCAAAACGTCTTGTTTAATACAATGATGACTTAGAGATTGTAATGAACCAAAGTGGTTCATATGGCTCTAATACGCTTTAATACCAATGTAATGAATAATAGTTCATTTACTAAAAACATACATGTACACATATATAATTAGTGATTAAAGGAATGAATATTAGATTTATCTAATAAATTAGTCACATAACTGTTCAAAGATTCTATCCTTTAGATTTTTTTTGTTCTTGTTTTTTTTAATATATCCCTTGAGTTATGTCCCTTAATTGTTGTTATTACTGTATTTTATATATATTATGGAGTTTCATAAAATGGTTGTCCAATATAACAACTATTATGTCTCTCATCATTTTCTTCAAATATCCTTCATTTTAGAGTCATATAATTTCAACCTCTATCATGACACTATCATGATGGTTACATTGGTGGAGTAATATCATGGAGCTAGCTGCCCATTGATCTACTAACCCTCAACCACTAATATTCTAACCCCTTCACCATTGACCCACTAACCAAAACACCCTCTAACCACTGATCCACTTACTCATAATCCCCCTAACCATTGATCAACCAACCAACTAATGTGCGCTAATCATTAACCCATTAACTTGCTAACTGCTATGATTGACTATGGTTGATTATAATCGAATATGGTAGACTATGGTCGAATATATTTTTCCATAATTGACACTATCAACCGACTAATACGTAACCCGATAACCCATAAATCTTTTAAGAATTGTTCAACTAACCCTTTAAGAGGCAAGTACCAAACAACTTTGTTGCTCATTACACTTTTTTTATTTGGAAATGATTTTGTGGATAACAGATTATATATAGAGAAGTGATATGCATTTCAAAGTGAAATATTAAAATGAATGTAATATTTCTTTCATTGAATTTTTTTTCTATTTAACATTGAATATAACATGTTATACAAAATTTAAAATGTAGTATTAGTAAAGTTAATATGGGTTCATAGGAAGATGAGGAATTTGTAAAGTTAATATGGGTTCGTTTGGAAGATGAGGAATTTGTAGCAATTCTTTTAGTTACCATTCCTCGTTCTTTTTATCAACATATAGTGTCAACCTATAACCTATATGATACAAAATAATCAAGGAATTTGTATCTGAATTATTTCTTAATTTATCTTGATATTTAATAAATTTAGAATTAAAATGAATCTAAACTAATTTAAGAGAAGCAAATCTCTATAAACAATTTCCTTTCATTGGTTCAACATGTTTCCTTAAAAAATATGCTTCGTTAAAAAACAAGATTAATTCTATCATGCCTAATTCCAGGGTGAGGAGTGAAGGATGATGACTCTCTAGTTAAGATGAAGGTCATTTCCAAGGGTGAGGACGGTGAATCCATAGGTTATGTTGAATGCCATAGAAAGGAAAATTATTAGGGTGGGTGTAAACCCCATTCATATCATAGCCAACTCCCTAGTCGACCATCATCTAGAAAAAAGGCTAACACGTTTCATAATCCCTCCATGAGGGGTTGTAACACCCAACTTTGTTATAAACATTTAATGGGTTATCAATTACTATTTATTAGAATCAAATTTCTCTTTGTAATATATTATTTTAAATGTAAAATGAAAGGAAATTATTGCATAACGCTAGTCTAATGTACAATTTTTTTCATGTATGATTTTCTATAAATATGCATTTTAAACATAATAGTTCAAACCTTTCCAAATACATATCAAGCATAACATTTAGCAAATCAATACCTACAACATTTGACACTTAAATAAAAGAATTAGAATAATTAACTCAAGTATTTAATCATAAAACAATTTATTTAATGTTTGTTAGTAGAATTCATGGAGTAATAAGGAGAAATACCTCTGAGTATGTATTATTTAGTCTAACAGTACTCCTTTGTAGATTTGGTTAACCAAAATGAATTTTTAACCTCCCATCCAACTAGGAACATCCTATCTGATTCACTAACTCTATGAAACCTTAGGGTTTTCTAGCCCTCCTTTCCCAAAGATACAAGAACAAGAACCATCTCACCATCGGTATCTCAATAACTCAAAAACTCAACAATCGGTGTCTCACAGATTTGATAGATCTCAGATTTATGATTTTTCAATGTTCCAGTGCTTCCAATGGTTCTCTCCTTTCTAGAAAAAAAATACCCCAACTACGCAACACCCCATTCCCTATTAACAAAAACACCTTTATCCTCTTCTCCACCACCTTCCTAGCATCCTTGAGAAGGGTCTTAAGAAGGTCAAAATATCAAAATACTCTTCCCCCACCTACATGCATTAATCAACTTGACATGTTATCAAACCAAATAAATAAAATTAATTTTGGGTCGGTTGAAAAATCCAAGTCCTACAAAATGAAAATGAAATTCAAAATGAAAATAGATTTCCCCTTTTATTAAAATATAAATAAGTCCGGAAATGAAATCTAATAAATCCAAATGAAGAAAAATTATAATCATATAATTTTACTTCTACTACAACCATCATAGACCAACCATTAATAATAATATTATAATAGCTAATATATAGTAATGATACTAGTGTAGGGGCACAAGGTATATATACGTACCTGCCACATATAAAGCTTTTGTATGTACCAATGATAACAATCATCACATCTAATGCATAGTTCCTATGTGCTATGATCTAATCACACAAGACAATAATCCTTAAATACAACATCCAACAATCTTATTAAGTCACTTATTTCCATTATGAACTGAACATTACACCAAAATCATCATAAATGAATTAAGAAAGAATTTAATACACAAAAGGAACTAAGTAAGGAATTAATTTTTCATTTATAATTCCCAACAACATTCTTAACTACTCCAAATCACCCTTCCTCCCTAACCTACTTCCATGTTCCAAAATCCTATCATTTCCTCTGCTATACTATGTTGGAGTGTCAACTACAATGATCTAACCCTAGATAGAACCCATAAGAAAAAGTGTCAACTATCTCTACCAAGCTTCCCTGACAGACAACTGGGAAACTCTATCACATGTTTAGGAGACCATGGCTTAACACATCCCTCCCACGACTCCATGTTTTAGAGGATAAATGGTGGGAAATATTTCCACCCCTCCTAATAGAACTAGAGTCAACATGTTATCATAAACCATACTATGTCATTTTTGTTCTTCTTGGAGTTTTTTCATCAAATAACTAGTTTGGGCAACTAGGATTCCTATAAAACATGCACTTTCCCACATATCATAGCAATGTATTGAACCAATAATTAAATAACAAAATAATTCTTCATAGCATACCATTTTTATTTTGATGTCCATGACATCTACATTATTTTATTATCACACCTATCCTACTATCACTTAGCCCATTCAAGCTATAAGTTAGTTTACCAAAACTCAAGATCAACATAGCCATATAACTACCTATATGCAATTTCCATGTTAGTCATTGACTAAAAATGTAAACTGACTAATTTATTTATCTTGTATATGGTCCCTATTTATTCATTTCAACACGTAGTCTAAATAGGTATCTGTGTACCAAAATCTTTCATTTAAATATGCATGTTGGAAGTAAGTCACACAACAATGGTCATTAATGACATAAACAATAACTATACATAACATTTGCATATAGGTAGGTCCACATGTCCATATAATAAAGTTCCATTGTTCTAGCAAATTTCCACAAATCGTAAGCAAATAAATACAAAATAGGTCATAATACAATTTAGTTGTCTAAATCAAAATGGGGTGTTACATACATACACACTTTAGGAAATTTTGATCTGAAGTTATGGTCGAAAAAGTGTGGGATGATATCTATGCATGGTCTCTACATCCTCCCAGGTTGTAGATCCTATGCTATAGTTGTCCCACTAAACCTTATCCTAGTCCACCAAGTGGTGCCTGAGCTATCAAACCCTATAGTCTAGTATGCATAATAGTTCAACCAAAAGGGTTCCCACATATGAAACCTACAATTCCTTCTAGTTAATTTTATGATATTTTTCAACAACATAATGTTGAAATACATATACATGAAAAAAATCACGAGCTTTATGCAAGTAGGATGAAGTATATGATGATAGGAAATTGGTCCAATTATTTCTCAAATTTTAAATGGCCCTATAAATCAAGAGAACGACTTGTTTCCCTTTCCAAACTGAATGGTACTCTTAATAATCATGGTATGAATACAAACCTTATCTCCTACTTTATAACTTTGGTCTGTCCTATGTGCATTGGTGTAACTCTTCTATTTGATTATGATTATGTAAGTTTCCACAGTTAGTAATAATGCTAGAGAGTTTTTTGGATAAATACTGTAACCCTTATATTTATCATGTGCTTCCTATAATCACTACTTAATATGAATCACTTGTTCCTCCATATATTTTATCAATTCCGGCCCTACTATCACTCAGTCCTCTAATATGTCCCAACTGAATGGTGTTTGACATGTCCTTCCATATAGATCTTAATAAGGAAGCATCCCAATTGATTTTTGGTAACTGTTATTGTAATAAAACTCCACCAAAGGCAAGTACTTATCCCAATGGGTTTGGCTATCCATAACATACATCCTAAGTATCTATTCGATCACTTGATTCATTGTTTACATTTTTCCATATCTTTCAAGATGATACACCATGCTTAAGTTTAACTAAGTTGCCAATGTTGACTGTAAAATTTTCCAAAACTTGGACATCAAACGAGAGTCTCTATCCGAGATGATATTCCTGGGAAACCCATGTGAAATTATAATCTCACTTATGAATTCTCTCACCGCATCCATAATGTCATAAGTTTCTCTGACTAAAATGAAATGAGTGCTTTTGGTCAATTTATCAACTATAACCAAAATGGAATTATGCCTTTGTGATGCGAGAGGAAATCCCACAACAAAATCCATGGAAATGACTTCCCATTTGGAGATAGGATTGACATGCATCTGTAAGAGTCCTATGAGGTGGTGATGATTGACCTTTACCTACTGACTCTAAAGATATTTAGTGACAAAATGGACTACATCATTCCTAATTCCTTCTCAAAATAAAATCTTCCTCATGTCTACATACACCTTCTTCACACTAGGATGTTCATAGTAAAGTGTTCTATGAGATTCCTTGAGAATAGTTCTTTGAATATATCCTCCCTTGAAATTGCAATAATCTATCCACTTCAAGGACATGCCCTTCAAACCTAGGATTTAACTGCCTCCCATTCTGAAGTGTTGAAGTAACCTTCAATAACCAACTATCTCCAAGAAGTTGTCCCAATACTCACTCCCTAAAATTGACTCTTAAGGGAACTAAAGAGAAGATACACATCATTTTTCTCAGGTCATAAGCCACCACATTATCCTTTCCCTTGACGTATGAAATTCAAAACTCATACTCTCTCATAAATTCTCTCCATTGCATCTACCTGGAATTTAAATCTCTTTGTGTGAAGAGATGCTTAAATATTTCATGATTAGTGTTGAGCACAAAGATTCATCCAACAAGATAATCCCTCCAAAGATTTAGAGCTAGCATCATGGCTACCAAATTTAAATCATGCATGGCATAAATCTTCTCCTGATTATTTTTCTTCCAAGACACATACACTATCACTCTCCCATTTTACATTAACATAACACCCAACCCTTTCTTTGAGGCATCCCTGGAAACTGTGAAGTCTTTATCCATTTCAGGCACTCATATGATCAACACACTATTTAGTAATCTCTCTTAAGCTCAAGGAATATTGAATCACATTACTTGATACACTCATACTTGATTCCCTTACACTACAAGGTAGTGATGGGTTTTGAAATATTTGAGAACTCTTACACAAACCTTCAATAACATCTAGCTATCCCCATGAAGTTTCACACCACATAAGCATTTTTCGGCACTAGCCAATCCATATGGCCTTCACCTTTTTTGGGTCCACGAGAATTCATTCCACCAAAATAATATTACCATTAGAGTGAATATCTTTGTAAAAGAAAGAATATTTAGAAAACTTTCCATACAATTTGTGTTCTCTTAAGCATGACAATGCTAATCGCAAGTGCTTCTCATTTTCCCTTTTATTTCTGCAATAGATGAGAATATTATCTAGAAATACTTGCACAAAGTTTTCTAAGTAATTTTGGAATACATTATTTGGGGGGGGGTTGTGAATCAATAATAGAGCAATTTAATCCTTTTTAACCATATAATACAAGTGTTATATCAATGTATCATTATCATCCAATAATTTCAGATTAAATAAGCAATGAACAAATGAACAATCATATGCATACACAGTACACCAGTGTTTTACGTGGAAACCAAAGTGGGAGAAAACCACATAATACTTTTTCTTATATGTCTTGAAGAATTACATTCATTGGAAGCACCAACTTCCTTTGTTTTCTAGCTGCAACTGGAAGGAAGCTCCAACCCCCTCGTTTCTCAGGCTACAACCCGAGGGAATCTCCAACTCCCCTATTCTTTGACCACAACCAGAAGGAGGCTAAAACCCCCTATTTTCTCCAGAACCGAAAGGTGGCTACAACCACCGGTCCTTGCCTCGTCCAACTGCCCTGACGTATAAGTAGAATGATGGAACCACTGTCAAACTATCACTGTGAGATATACTGTTGTAAACTTGTAGCAGTCAACCTGCACCAAATAACCTGTACCAATAACCTAAAACATGCATCAACCATGCATCAACCTTGCATCAACCTGTAATCAACCTGTACCATAAACAAGTGCATCAACCATGCACCAACCTGTACCAAACAACCTGTAATCAACTTGTACCATAAACAAGTGCATCAACCATGCACCAACATGTACCATGAATAAGTGCATCAACCATGCACCAAACCTATACAAATAACCTGTCACAAAAACTTGTCCAAACAACCTATCACAACAACCTATCTCATCAATATTATCAACCAAATCAGATCTAATTACCAAGATCAATGACCAAGACAACTCTCAAAGATGTGCATCAACCAAGCATAACACAACAACTCATAATCATCACCAAGATCAATATGTGCTTCTAAAAATACAAGTATGCTGCATCATCCATAAACCATTTGTCAACAATACTATTAACAAGTGCCTCCAACCATGTGCCAAGTATGTACCAATCATGTATAAACTACTCATCAACTATGACCCCTTAATATGTACCAACATCATCAACTATACACCTCATGTATGTGCCAACTCATCAACTACTTGTCTCAAACATGTACCCAACATGTACCTTAACCAAAATCCCTCATCAATTTCATCATCCAAATATGATTTGTAAATCTGTAATAGACCTGGTGTATATGACAACATACCTGCAAACCTTCCTTAACTTTAACAACAAGAGACTAGCATTTTCATAAAACTTTTCTTTAGTCTCACATGACTAGTTTTGGATTAGTCAACAACCCTAACTTGAAATAATCATAACTTTGTACCTATAATGAATAAAGATCTTAAACTGATGCAAAATTTTCTTCAATGTGTTTTATACAATTCCTCCAGGTGTCACTACTTGGAACCTCTCAGAAAAGGAGTTATAGAAAAAATGTCATACCTTACTGAATTCTGGCTTATTCTAGAGAGCGAACTTGTAGAGCGTGCCCCGCACAAAATATTTGTCGAATCTATATGAAAGTGTTACTAAGAATACTATAGACTGTAATTTAACCAACACATTTCATCTTACTGAAGTTTTATCTATTATGAAGAAGTTATGACGTTTTTACCTGAAACACCTATTTTAGACTAGTTTAAGGACTAGCAACAAACCCTATTTTCCATGGAGTGTAACTCCAAAAATACAACGACCCACAAAATAAAATTTTTACTAAAGGTAATTGGATATGTTTTCTCAATGGAATATCAATTTAATGGTCTGAATCATTCTAGAAAAAATGTTATTTTGAAAATTGTGAGATGACCTGTAAATAACATACCTTAGAAAACATCATCAAAATAATTTATCCTCGCTTGAATTCCGGCCTTCTTTTCTTCACCTTCCCTCTGAAATTCAACTTAGATATCCTTTGGTTACCTTAGAAACCTATATATATTCAATATTCTCAAGTGTTTTATAAAATGAGAGAACCTTGCCTCTTATTTATACTCTCCAAGTAGCTTCCTTAAAAACATCTTCTAGGTCACTTTGCCCACTTTCCTTATTTTAGGGTGAACCCACTTCTAATTTCTCCATTAAATTTATTATTGAAATAATCTATTTTGTATTCACTTTGAATTATAGTACACTCATCACTTCACTTTATTATTTACCTTCTAAAATATCTTAAACCACTTTGACTACTTTGACCTTTTGGGGCTTCTAGATGACATATGAGGGTCCTCCAACTTCGTAAGGCCATAACCCTCAAACCGTGAGGAGTTATGTGACGTTCCACATGCCAAAAGAAATGGAATGACATATACTATCCATATCGAATAGTATTACTTGCAAATATATCAAAACGCATACCAATATCCATCAAACAAACTTGGGTCCATTACCCAAACCTAGGTTCTCTAACTTCTCATGGGCATAACTCTCTAACCGTGAGGAGTTATGTGACGTTCCACATACCACCAGAAATGGAATGACAAGAACTATCCATATAGGATAGTTTCACTGACAAATTCACTGACCTTCATCTCATTATTCCACAAATAAGCATGGGTTCTCTAACCATACTTCTAGGATAACTCAATCTGCAAAGTGTATTCTCATGAGGGATTTCACCATAAGGGGACCACTTTGGAGTTCATCCATTTTTACTTATCATCAACCATGACAAGACAATAATGTGTCATCTTTACATCAAACAAACATGGGTCCATTACCCAAAACTTTGTGCTACCAGAATTCACTACTAGACTTTCTCCAAGGGTTGACATCAATCTACAATATCACTCTCCAATGGTTGACATCAATGGCAACCAACAATCGATACCAAATATCCATAAACCTAAGCTAATTTTCTGACAATCTCCCCCTGACTGAACTCTCCTTAGGGATGCTCCCCCTCTCTATGTGCCTTTGCTTTTTCTTTGTGTTTATAAGCCTCTGATTACTCTCTTTCCCTTCATATGAATAATATCTCACCCTTTGACAAAGGGTATCACTCTGAAGTCGTATCGCTCATTCTTCTCTTGTGACAACCGCTCCCCTTGGAAACATGCCTCTATGCTCTCTCTCCAAGAATTTACCTTTGCATCTGATAAATCTCCCCCCATTTGTCCTATTTATGGTGCTTCCTCATGTACATCTAAGACATATAAGATAAGCATTCAAAAGCATTCATTTTGGAGTAGAAATTACAACTAGTCTCTAGGGAAGATACTCAAGGTCTTCCTGTGGAAGTGGTTTTATAAAGATGTATGCCACTTGTTCTTTTTTTCCCACATATTCTACTCTGATGTTCTTCTCTACAACTTGTTCCCATAGAAAGTGATACTTGATTGGAATGTGCTTCATCTTGGAGTGCATCACTATTTTTTTTTTTTTGAGATACTGATGGTGCTTGTATTATCACAATAGATTGGAATGGGCTCATCATACTCAACCTATATATCTGTCAAATTTTGTTTCATCCATAAAACCTATGTACAACATGCCACTGCTGCAATATACTCTGCCTTAACTATAGATAAGGATATTGATGATTGTTTCTTGTTTAGCCAAGATACTAAACACTCACCCAAGTAGAACGTTTCTCCACTGGTGCTTCATTGATCATCAATGCAACCTGTCCAATCTTCATCTGTGTAGGCAATAAGTGATAGATCCTTTCCTTTTGGATACCATAATCCAAACTCTTATGTTCTTTTGAGATATATGAAAATCCTCTTTACTACTAATACATGTGATTCCTTTGGTGCTGCTTGAAATCGTGCCACCTGTCCAACTTCCTGCATTACATCTGGTCTAGATGTTGTCATATATAGTAATTTACTAATAATTGACCTATATTTCCTCTGGTCTGTAGACTTTGAATCATCATCTTTGCTCAACGTGCAACTGGTTTGCATAGGAGTGGTAACTGGTTTGCAATCTTCCATTCCGAACCTCTTTAGTATTTCTCTAATATACTTAGTTTGAGAAATAAAAAATCCTTGGTTTCTTTGACATATATGAAGACCCAAAAAGAAGGATAGTCCTCCAAGTAATGAAATTTAAAATTTGATATGCATATCATTGGTCATTAGTACTTCCAAAACAATATCATCAACATAAATTTCAATTAATAAAATATTACCTTGAGTTAACTTGATGTAGAGGTTGTTGTCTGCGCTTCCTTTCCATAGTTCATAGGGAGTTTTGTCATTGTTGTTTCTGAGCATTAATCTATTTTGAATGTGAACTAATGTATGCACTGCATGTGTCCAAAAAATATCTGTCAATTTGGAATCCATTAGCATTGTTCGAGCCATTTCCTATGTAATTATCATCAATTATGATAATGTTCCTTTGTCTCTGAACCACTCTCTGAACCAATCTATGAATCCATGCTCTCGTCCACTATCGTATATCTGTCCAAACCTACTAAGTGTTCTTACGAATCGATCTTTGTCCATACTATCCAAGACTCTACTTGCACAACTGTCCATAATGTTGATCCATTTATCACTATAGTATCATGAAGTGTTGATTAATCCATCAAACTGTACTTTTGCTAACTGATTGCTTTGAATCTGTCTTCTCAAACTCTGCAAGCTACTTGAAGGATGGTTCTTTGGTCTATCACAACTATCGCATAGACTCCTCCTGTCTAATATTCATATTACTTGGGAGTCTCTAAATCAGATTGCTCAAAAAAAATTCTGCTCTAATGTGTTTTCATCATCATCTTCATTGGTAGATTCATCATCATATTCATTGGTAGATTCATTATCTCTCTGAGCTCTGACTTCTTTCTTTCTATCTGTGGATTGATATTTCACTACAATGCCTGAAAGTACAATCTCTTGAACATGTTCCTTATTTACCTATCCTTCCTTTCTTTCAGTTATTTTCCAAACCTTTCTGTATCTGACATCTTTACTTTTCTCTGTAGAATTTTCTCCATCTCGTTTTATTGCCAATCTTGCGATCTACGGTACCTGGTATTTTTTCACCCGTTCTTCCTGTTTTCTTATCCATACTTTCTTATATCTAATATCAATATTCTCTTTCATGGAAGTATCGATCATGCTTCTATAATCACTGGCTATGTGTCCATAGTTATGACATTTGTAACACTCAATGTTACGTACGACCACATAGGCACTTCTTGATTGAACATTTCTTTTATAATCCCTGCAATCTACAACCTTATGTCCAAAGTTAGTACAATAAAAATAATTACCATAAAACAAATTTGCATACCTGGGAGGGAATTCTCTTCTTTGTGGCGTAGTCCTTCTGAATTTTTGCCTTGACTGATCATGATCATGATTGAAGCTTATTTGTGGCTTGAACATGGATGATATTCTTGAAGATGTATCTTCAATATTTTTCTTAGATTCTAGTTGACCGTGATTCCTTCCTTTGAATACTTCTGCATAACTCTTTGTATTTTCTTCATTTTTCTTTTATAGAAACCTAGAGTGCTTCTCTTCATTCTCTATAACTAATGTGGATGTTTCTGTCTCTTCAACGTTCTTGCTGAGCTTGACGATTTTACTTCTCAATGTGACAACTTATTCTTCAAGCTTGTCAACCTCTTCTTCTTTCTTCATTATCTGAGACTTCATGACTTCTTCTATTCTTTTCGCTTCCTCAAGCTGAATTTTTAATGTGATTATTTCTTCTTCAAGTCCTTTCTCTTCTTGACCAAACTCTACCTCAAGCTGATTTAGATCATTATTTCTCTCCTTAACATGATATGGCAATATCTTCTCTCTCATTTATGATTCTTCCTTTTGTGCTGCTATGTTGGTTTCCAAACACTGCTTTTGATATTCAAGATTTTCTTCGATCTTTCTGGCTTCTTCTTGCCGAGTTCTTAAGTTCTTGATGTCCTGTTGGGCTTCTTCAAAAATATGAACACTTTCCTTTTGTTTCATCATTTCTTTCTTAAGTGAATTGTTTTCTTCTCTTAGTTCATCTAAAGTAATAATCAATTCTTCTTCATAATTGTCTTCCTTTTCAATTAGTTTTTCTGTCTCATTTCCTTCATGGCATTTTATTTCAAGATGTCCATGTTTTTCACAATTAAAACAAAACAAGATACCTGTAGTGATTATGTACTCTTCATCTTCTGAATCTACTTGACATGGTGAACATATTTCTTCTTGATTTGTATTTGCATCTTCTTTGACATTTTTTGAATCTGTGATGGGTGAAGAATATATGTCATGTAACTTACCCCAAAGTTCTTTTGCTGATGAACATTTACCAACCTTTTCTCTTACTGGATTGGGTAATCCTTCCCAGATGAAATCCATTGCTATTTTGTTATTCTTCCTCAATTCCTTCTTGGCTACAGTCTTTGCCCTTTTTGAACTATCATATCCTATAACAATTGATAGCCAAATATAATGTCCCTGTGCTTGTAAAAATACTTTCGTCCTTATGCTCCACATCTCATACTGAAAACCATTTTGACCATTAAACATCGGTACCCCATTCTCATAATAATCCATCATCTCCTTCCAGTGGTTAAACTGTTTCTTGAAGGAACCGGCTCTGATACCAATTGTTGGATTACTGAGAGGGGGGTTGAATCAATAATAGAGCAATTTAATCCTTTTTAACCATATAATGCAAGTGTTATGTCAATGTATCATTATCATCCAATAACTGCAGAGTAAATAAGCAATGAACAAATGAACAATCATGCACATACACAGTACACTAGTGTTTTACGTGGAAACCCAAAGCGGGAGAAAACCACATAATGTTTTTTCTTATATGTCTTGAAGAATTATATTCATTGGAAACACCGGATTCCTTTTTTTTCCAGCTGCAACTAGAAGGAGGCTCCAACCCCCTAGTTTCTCAAGCTACAACTCAAGGGAAGCTCCAATTCCCCTATTTTCTGGCTACAAGCCCCTATTTTCTCCGGCTACAACGGGAAGGTGGCTAGAAACACCGATCCTTGCCCCGTCCAATCGCCCTGACGTATAAGTAGAATGATGGAACCACTGTCACACTATCACTCTGAGATATACTGTTGTAAACCTATACCAATCAACCTGCACCAAATAACCTGTACCAATAACCTGAACGATGCATCAACCTGTACCTCAACCTGTACCATAAACAAGTGCATCAACCATGCACCAACCTGTACCAAACAACCTGTAATCAACCTGTACTGTAAACAAGTGCATCAACCATGAACCAACTTGTACCTAAACCTGTACCATGAACAAGTGCATCAACCATGCACCAAACCTGTACAAATAACCTGTCACAACAACTTGTCCAAACAACCTATCACAACAACCTGTCTCATCAATTTTATCAACCAAATAAGATCTACTCACCAAGATCAATCACCAAGACAACTCTCAAATATGTGCATCAACCAAGCATAACACAACAACTCATAATCATCACCAAGATCAATATGTGCTTCTAATATCACAAGTATGCTACATCATCCATAAATCATATGTCAACAATACGACTAACAAGTGCCTCCAACCATGTACCAAGTATGTACCAATCATGTATCAACTACTCATCAACTATGACTCATCAAGATGTACCAACATCATCAACTATACACCTCATGTATGTGCCAATTCATCAACTACTTGTGTCAACCATGTACCCAACATGTACCTTAACCAAAATCCCTCATCAATTTCATCATCCAAATATGATTTGTAACTCTGTAATAGACCTGGTGTATATGAATACATACTTGCAAACCTTCCTTAACTTTAACAGCAAGAGACTAGCATTTTCATCAAACTTTTCTTTAGTCTCACATGACTAATTTTGGATTAGTCAACAACCCTAACATGAAATAATTATAACGTTGTACCTATAATGAATAAATATATGAAATCAATACACAATGTTATTCAGTGTGTTTTATGCAATTCTTCTAGGTTTCACTACTTGGAACCTCTCATAAAAGGATTTATAGGAAAAATGGCATACCTTGTTGAATTCTAGCTTATTCTATAGAGCAACCTTGTAGAGCATGCCCCGCACAGAATATTTGTTGAATCAATATGAAACTGTTACAAATAATACTATAGACTGTACTCTAACCAACATATTTTTTATTACTTAATTTGGATCTTTTATGAAGAAGTTATGAAGTTTTTACCCAAAACACCTGTTTTAGACTAGTTTCAAGACTAGCCACAAACCTTATTTTCCACAGAGTGTAAATCCAAAAATACAACGACCCACAAGATGAATATTTTACCACAGATACTTGGATATGTTTCCTCAATGGAATATCAATTGCATGGTCTGAATCATTCTATAAAAAAAAAATATTGCGAAAATGGTGAGATGACCTGTAAATAACATACCTTAGAAAGGATCATCAAAAGAATTTATCCTCCCTTTAATTCCGACCTTCTTTTCTTCACCTTCCCTCTGAAATTCATCTTAGATATCCTTTGGTTACCTCAGACACCTATAAATATTCAATATTCTCAAGTGTTATCTAAAATTAGAGAGCCTTGCCTCTTATTTATACTCTCGAAGTAGCTTCCTTAAAAACTTCTTCTAGGTCACTTTGCCCACTTTCCTTATTTTAGGGTTAACCCACCTCTAATTTCTCCATTAAATTTATAATTAAAATAATTTATTTTGTATTCAATTTGACTTATAGTACACTCATCACTTCACTTTATTATTTACCTTCTAAAATCTCTTAAACCACTTTGACTACTTTGACCTTTTGGGGCTTCTAGATGACATATGAGGGTCCTCCAACTTCGTAAGGTCATAACTCTCAAACCATGAGGAGTTATGTGACGTTCCACATACCAAAAGGAATGGAATGCCATGTAATATCCATATAGAATATCATTACCTTCAAATATATTAAAACTCATACCATTATCCATCAAACAACTTAGGTCCATTATCCAAACCTGGGTTCTCCAACTTCTCATGGACATAAATCTCTAACCATGAGGATTTATGTGACGTTCCACATACCACTGGAAATGGAATGACAAAAAATAGGCATATAGGATAGTTTCACTAACAAATTCACTGACATTCATCTCATTATTCCACAAATAAGAATGGGTTTTTTAACCATACTTGTAGGATAACTCAATCTGCAAAGCGTCTTCCCGTGAGGGAATTCACCATAAGGGGACCAATTTGGAGTTCATCCATTTGTACTTATTATCAACTATGAAAAGACAATAAGTAGTCATATTTACATCAAACAAAATTGGTTCCATTACCCAAACCTTTGTGCTACCGGAATTCGCTATCAGACTTTCTCCAAGGGTTGACATCAATCACTAAGGGTTGACATCAATCTACAATATCAATATCCAATGGTAGACATCAATTACAACCAACAATCCATACCAGCTATCCATCAACCTAAGCCAACTGTCTGACACATAGTTGGTGCATTGGTCAAACCAAATGACACTACTATGAATTTGTAGTACCCAAATTGACTCTGGAACGTGGTCTCAATAATATCACCTTCCATAATCTTTAACTAGTGATAACTTGATCACATATCTATTTTTGAGAAAAATATTGCTCGTTTAATCTTATCAAAGAAATCATATATTTGAGGTATCAGGTACCTATTCTTCATTGTGTCTCTATTTAAATACCTATAACCCATGCAAATTCACAAGGAACCATCCTTCTTCTTGACAATTATTACTTGTGCACCCCAGGGGGAAACATTGGGTCTAATAATACCTTTATTTATTAGTTCCTTTAATTTTATTTGCAACTCACAAAGTTCTAGAGACATCATATTGTAAGGTGTCTTGGAGATTATATCCACACTGGGTTTTAGATTTATAGTGAAATTAAGTTCCCTTTCAGGAGGTAACCCTAAAAACTCTTTGGTAACAACATCCTTGAATTATGATAACTAGTTATTGTTCTAAAGTGGGTCCCTTTACATCACTTACTAACTCTACTACATACAACCAACATCCTTACCTAAGGGAATGTTTAAATTTCATTGTTGAGATGAAACATAGAGACACCTTCCTCTTAATACCATGGATCTCAATTGACCTTCCCTCATTGTCTAAACAAAGGATTCTTTTCTCAAAATAGTCTACCAAAACTCGATAAAATTCTAGCTAGTCCATACCAATAATTAGATCATAAGCCTCCAGGGTAGTGTTGTACACTTTTAACTTATTTATACACACCCTAAGGTCTACAAAACATTTCTCAACACTAGGTCCTATTGTTAATTTCTTTACCCAAGAATCCATCTTAACCTATTTAAAATAATCATGCTCATAGGCTAGAAACCAACATTTGTTTCATGCATACTGTGAAATGAAACGATGTTTTGAAATAGGATCAAACAATATTTTGATTTTGAAATTGTTTTTTTTACCTAATAAGTCCACCATAGTGTATTAATGTTCAGCCTAACAATTATTGACCACTACATAGATTTGGTGGTTACTTCCTTCCTTCCCCATCCGGGATTTCCCTTCTCCATGCATGTTGTCGGATTGTGATCCTAGGTAGTCATGTTGATAATGAATTCCCCTATATTCCCAACAAGAAATATGGGGTAGAATATACAAGTTGTAATGTTGAGACCTCTAAGTTAAGTTCCTTCTCCTAGAACCACTACCCCTAGTAATAGTTCTCTATGAATGAATTTGACTCTCATGAGTTGTTCATGATGCTTGAGATGTTTCACTTGCTTCCATTGAAACACTATCTACAATAAATTTGGACATAGTTTTGTTGCCATGAGGAGGTGGGTTATAATTTCTTCCCCTATAGAAGGCCCAAGGGACCTTTTCCATAAATCTCGACTCCTGTGGAATGAAAAATCGTATGCCCCCCTCTCTGATCCCATTTGATATCCAAAATTTGTTCTATATAATGGGGATTTTCAACTTCTTCAGCGACTAAGTACAATTTCCACATTCACACAAGGGCCCTATTCTTATGGTTCATCCTAACATTGATCAAAGTCCATGTATGAGACATAGTTTACTAGTTCCATGAATCTTATCTCATATTTCTCCATTATTCATCCTCCATAAAATAAGGCATGAAAGGATCCTACTTGTTTCTCTTCATAGAATGAAGCAAGGTACTTTCTTCAAAACCTCTCTTCAAATAATTTACATGAGACAGTGTCTGGAGTGAGATGCAACTGTGTTTCAAGGTTTCCCCACCAATTCACGACACTGTCTCAAAGATAGAAGATGTTTATTTTGGCATTTGAGGTGGAGGCATACTATCTTATTTAAAATCACATTGACATGGCCTCCAACCATTCCTCATCACATGTTCCCTTGCACGCTCCCCACAAAACTCCTAGAGCTTGATTTTCCGAAGTGCAAAATGAAATGAAATTATGCATAACATTAGTCTAATGTACAATTTATTTTTGTGTGTGTGAGTTGTTGAAGGCTTCGCCTAAGCATGGGGGGTCAGTCTTGGCCCCCCTATGACCCCCCCTTAGGCAACGCCCGACACACACATACACCATCATGTGGTGGGATCGTCACATCTAACACACCCCCTACACACATCCAAATAGTATAACACATACCAAACAATACTTTAAAATTTTCCAGATAGTTTTCAAGTATAATATTTAGAAAATCAATAACTACAACGATTAACCATTAAATAGAAGAATTAGAATAATTGAATCAAGTATTTATGCATAACAACAATTTATTTAAGATTTGATAGCATAATTAATGGATTAATAAGGAGGAATACCTATGAGTATGTCTGATTTAGTCCAAGAGTGCTCCTTTGTAGATTTGGCTTCAACACTAATTTTTTAACCTCCCATCCAACTAATACAGTCTATCCAGTGCCCCAACTCTAGGAAACATTCAAGTTTTATATCCCTCTATGCAAAAAGCTCCAAGAACAACAACCAACTCACCACTAGTATCTCAACAACACAACAATTAGCCTCTCACAACTCTGGTAGATCTCATAGTTATGAGTTTTAAAATTTCTAGTGCTTCCAATGGTTCTCATCCCCCAAGTTAAAAATCCAGTTTGGGCATCCAAATATAAAAGGAGAACTACTGGAATAAATCAAACATACTCATAGGTATTCCTCCTTATCGCTCCATGAATTATGCTATCAAATGTTAAATAAATTGTTGTTATGAATAAATACTTGAGTTAATGCTTCTAATTCTTTTATTTAAGGACTAATCATTGTCAGTATGGATTTGCTAAATTTTATACTTCACAACTATCTATAAAGGTTTAAAATATTGTTGGGTATGTGTTATACTCTTTGCATACGTATGGGGGGGTGTGCATCGGCTTATTTTTGAGCGGTTTTCTAAATTAATCCCAGATTAAGGGACTAGGATTTTGGTAGCTATGAAATACCTAAAATATTGTATATATTGTATTATGAATGGTGAAATTAATACAATGAAGAGTATGAGAGGTGCGACACCAAGGAAGGTTGGTTTTCTCCCAGTTAAGGGTTTCCAACATAAATCTCTATGTACTTAAGAATCTATATGCATAGTTTTATTTCACAGGTTTAAAAATTACATGTGGTATCAAAGAACTTTTTTGGCTTCAAGGGGATGCCTTTGTTTCTAAGAGTTTGAATACATATTGATAGATCAAATCTATCTTGGGTATATGATAAACCTGCATTCAGTGGGGTATTTGCAGTGGTGATGTATGTGTTGAAAGAGAATGTTCAACATTTATAGAATCAAGATTGAGAAGTTCAACTGTCAAATATTTGAGCTATGGAAGCTCAAGATGGAGGACCTTCTTGTAGAAAAATAACAATGGATCATCGTGGATCTTGGTACATAACCTATTGGTACACAATATACTAGTACACCACCTATTGGTACACAATCTATTGGTGTGTCGAAAGAATATTGGGAGAAGATGGATGGAAGAGCAAGGGGTATGATTTGACTCTTCTTGGAAGATTCAATGTTATTTGTATCAGTCAAAGTCCCTGGTAAACAAGTTGTTTATTCAAAATAAGTTGTATCATCTTAGGATGGAATATGGATATTTTATGACAGAGCATATAAATTTCTTCAATACTATGGTAATTCAACTTGTCTCTATTGATATTAAGCTTGCAAAAGAAGATAAGTGTATTACCTTGTTATGTTCTTTGCAAGACTCCTGGGATAATCCGGTTGTAGCAATCGATAGTACCACTCAATATACTTTGAAGTATGAGGATGTAGTTGCATCCTTGTTATCGAAAGGGACGAGGTGAACAAACATGGATAATCAAAGAACAAATTCTTTATTTGTAAGAAGTTTTCCCCAAGACAGGAATAAAAGTAAGTATTCGACAAGGGGGGGGGGGAGATCTAAATCTAGAGGTAGATATAAATCTCCAAGAAAATATTTGGGGAAATGCTAGAAGTGTGGTAAATCTATAAATTATAAAAAAAAATATAGGTCTAAGAAGGTTGATAAAGAAAAGGGATCTGATGATGCCTCTTCCACAGAGGTGAAAACATCCATAAAATGAGGCGATGTTTACATGGAATCTACAGGTACACATTCAGATCGTGGTGTATAGTTAATTGACTTAGGTGCATCATTTCATATGAATCCTCATAGGGAGTGGTTCCTTGAATATGAAAAGTATGATGGTGGTTATTTATTCATAGGAGATGAATTGAATGCCAAAACCATGGGACATGGAAGGTTTAAGATATTGTTGAAATATTGAAGGATTATAACTCTCCCTAGGGTTCTCCACATTCCAAATATATCCAGGAGACTAATATCTGCAAGTAAGTTGGATGAGGAAGGTGTGGATACTTAATTAGGAAAAGGCACTTGCAATATGGTATGAGGAGAAATGGTGTTGATAAGGGGAGTTCAGTGTGGAACTCTGTACAAGTTGTCAGGAAGTACTTATACTGATGGATGTAACAATTACATTGTCCTTGATTAGAGAAATAAATAAGACATTATCCATACTATACCTGGTAAGACTAGCATGTTGTGGCATCAAAGACTGGGACATATTGGAGAAAAGGGCCTTAGAACACTACGTGGTACATGTATGGTTAAAGGTATGTCCAATTTTACCTTGGATTCTGATTTCTATAAACATTGAATATATGGTAAACATAATCGAGTAAGATTCCCATCTAGTGCTACAAGAGCAAAGGTGATCTTAGAGTTGATACACAATGATATGTTCAGACATGTGCATGTTCCATCACGAGGTAAATATGTGTATTATGTTTCATTCATAGATGATTTCTCAAGGAACAAATGGATTTATTTTCTTAGGAAGAAATATGAGGTGTTTGATAAATTTAAAGAGTTTAAGGCTCTAGTAGAAAATTAGATAGAGAATAAAATAAAGGTGTTGAGGATAGATAAAGGTGGATAATTTTGTGAGAATGAATTCAAAGAGTTTTGTAAGAAGTGCGGTATAGAAAAGTAGAATACTACTCCATACACAACTCAACAAAATGGGGTTGCGAAAAGGATGAACATGACATTGATGGAAAAATCAAGGATCATTCTAAGTGGTGCTGAGTTGGAACATGAATTTTGGGCAAAGTAAGTGGGTACTACATGTTACCTAGTAAATAGATCACTCTCATCAGCGTTGTTGGAAAAAAATCTGCATGAGGTATGGCATGGTAAGAAATTATCTCTTGAACATATCAAAGTGTTTTCTTGTGATGCTTATGTACATGTTCCAAAGGAAAATAGGAGTAAGATGGATAATAAAGTTTAAAAGTGTATCTTTATTGGTTATAAAGATGGTATGAAAATGTTATAATCTTTGGAACCCAGAAACTAAGAAGATTGTTTACAGTCAGGATGTTGTTTCTAGAGAGGTTAAATATGTTCCCAAATAGGAATTCCTACCAAGGGAATAAGAACCTGAGAAAATAGAGTTTGAGTTGGATGATCCAAAATATGATTCCACGGAAAAAGAAGAACCTCATACCCCAATATTGAGCAGATTAGTGAGGGAAAGAAGGAAAATAAAGAGGTATAGTCCACCTCATTTTTGTGATAATTTTGCTTTATCTACTACTGATGATGATCCCATAACTGTGAGTGAAACAATGAATTTAGAGGATAGTAAACTTTGGAAGAAGGACATGGTTGAGGACATGGATGCCTTAGATAAGAATGTGGCATGGGATCTAGTTGAGTTTCTAACTGGAATAAAATATGTTGGTAGAAAATGGTTTTTTAAGAAGAAGTTGAATGAAGAAGGAAAAGTGGAGAAATGCAAAGCTCAGTTAGTAGAAAAATGTTATTCCCAAGTAGAGGGAATTGACTTTGGTGAAATTGTTTCTCTTGTTTCCAAGTGAAATTCTATTATATATATTTTTATATGTTGTTGTTGATTTTTATTTTAAAGTAGAACATATGGATGTGAAGACAAAATTCCTACATGGGGATCTAAAAGAATAAATCTACATGAATAATCCATAAGGAGTTTTAGTGAAGGGAAATAAAGAGTTAGTCTGTAATCTAGAGAAGTCACTATATGGTCTGACGTAATCACCTAGGATGTGCTACCAAAATTTTGACACATACATCCCTTGAACTGGGATTTGTGAGAAGCATGGTTGATCACTGTGTATATTCTAAGAAGGTTGGTAATCGCTTCATTTATGTAGTGTTGTATGTTGATGACATGTTGATGGTACAAAATAATATGGATTTTATCAAGGAGGTGAAATCGCAAATATCCTCCAAATTTCACATGAAGGATCTTGGTTCTGCTAACTTCATTATGGGAATGGAGATTAAAAGAGATCATGTAAATAGGAAACTCTACGTTGAATTACAGAAAATATGTTTAGATGATATTACAAAGATTTAATATGTAGGAAAGTAACCTGGTAAAGGTCTCTATTCTTGTAGGTGTAAAGTTATATGTAAATCAATGTCCCAAGACACAAGAAGAGGAAGAACACATGTCACGAGTTCTCTATGCTAGTGTGGTTAGCATTTTGTGTTGGAAATATTGTTGTAATTTATGTCAAATAAAGGGGGAGATTGTTGGAAAAAGTGTTGTCATTTATGCTAAGGGAGACAGACTGTTGGAAACAATGTTGCACAACGTTAGTGATGACTTAATGAGTTGTTGCATATATACCCTATGTAAATGAAAGCGAGATGATAAGTGAAGTATCCAAACTGCTACAACCAAAGAGGAGATCAAGAAGCATTCATACTGCAAATCAAACCAGACATAGGAATTTGAGTATGTCCCTCGTCAATAAGTTTCTGGGTATAGGGCTATGTGTGAATCAAGGACAGAGGAACAAGATGACCGTGATAAAGAAAAAATCGAGGAATGCGATATGATAAGGGGATATTGATAAAACCTAAGAATAAATCGAGGAAGCACTCAAATTGTATAACTAGTCCAACAAAGGAAAGAAAAGTTTCTAAACTCTGTATAGAGGTGTGAGGAAGATGAGATAATCCCATTGCAGATTTGAGTAGTGTTGAGCTTGAAAAGGTCCTAGTTGCTCAAACTGAAGTGAATGGAAATAATTGATATATCCCATATTCATAAAGAAAAATGAATTTACTGGGTTTATAATGAAAAGGAAACATTAATTAGTTTGAATAAGAATGGGAAAGTTATGAAACCATGTGAAAAGGATTAACTTTTAGCGGTTAAATATTGACCATTTATCTCCAGAGATCAATGGTTAAGATCAAAGGATTGTGGCTCGATACCTTGTGAATGAGCTTATACGCCACATCAATACCACATGTTGAGAGGGATTCCACATCAATACCATGTCAGTGCCATAACATGCATCTCTTCAGATGCCACATGTAGTTCCATGTTTTAGGACACATGTCGATGCCACATAATCCAGTATACATGTAGAAGAAGTCCATGTTCATTTGCATGTTGTGTATTTGTACATGTATTATATTTAAGAGCTTTGCATGTATATGTTGTATGTATAGGCTTACTATTATTTCCACATTAATATGTGTATTAGCATAATGTAATTGTTTGTTAAGATTTATATGTATGAAGTTCCACAAGAGTTTCTGTGTGCCATAGTGTTAAGCCCTAATATTGGCTCATTACCACTTAATTGGGGCATATTAGATTAGTAATGTTATTTTATTTATGTCGGATTTAGGCCATTAGTTGTAATTTAGATTAGTAATGTTATTTTATTTATGTCGGCTTTAGGCCATT
>ML780143.1:657851-679538 GCA_009831015.1 Picea engelmannii | reverse complement strand
TCTTTTATACAGAAGCATCCAAAGTTACTCAAGCGTTGCGGACAACACTTGTCTCAAGGGGAGGGGCATGTTAAGCCCTAATATTGGCTCATTACCACTTAATTGGGGCATATTAGACTAGTAATGTTATTTTATTTATGTCGTCTTTAGGCCATTAGTTGTAATTTAGATTAGTATTGTTATTTTATTTATGTCGGCTTTAGGCCATTAAACCTCCTAGTCTCCTATATATACCAAGGAGACATTTTCATTTTGAATCATCTTGGACTTGAACATTTAAGTGGGGCAAAAGGAGGTTGCCCCCTCGAAGAGGATTATTATCTGAAATTATCTCTTTTTCAAGGCGTTGAGTACTTTTCCTAAGGTTTTTCTATGCTATATTGATGTTTGGTTCTTAACACATAGTCTAGCGGGAATATGGATGGGTATGTACATTTTTTAGTATCAAAAACATGAGAAGTTATCAATGTGACAGTCCCCAGCCTGGGAGGCCCGGGGTGTGCTACAAGTTTGGTTTCAGAACTTAGAAAGAGTGTTCTATGGGTAGCATGGCCTAACCTGGGTGGCTGGGGATGTTAAAGGGAGATTTTAAAAAAGAGAGATGTGCAGGAAGAAGAGGAGTACCAAAATAACTAAGTGTTTCCATCAACGAAAAAGGGGGATTATGTTGGAAACAGTATTGTCATTGATGTCAAAGACAAAGGGAAATTGTTGGAAACAATGTTGTCATTGATGCCAAACGAGACAAACTGTTGGAAACAATGTTGCACAATATTAGTGATGAATTGATGAGTTACTGCATATCTACCATGTGTAAATTAAGGTGAGATGATAGAGGAAGTATCCATACTACTACAACCAAAGAAGAGATAAATAAGTGTCCATGCTACAAATCAAAGCAGACAGAGGAAGTTAAGTATGTCCATGCACATCAATAAGTTTATGGGTACATGGCTCTATGTGAATGAAGGAAAGAGGAACAAGATGACCATGATAAAGAAGAAATTGAGGAATGAGATATGATAAGGGGATATTGCTAAAACCTAAGAACAAATTGAGGAATAACTCAAATTATATAACCAAGCCAACAAAGGCAAGATGAATTTCTGAACTCTGTATAGAGATATGAGGAGGATGAGATAATAACTTTTCATTTATCAGTAGTATTGAGATTGAAAAAAAGGTCTTGATTGCTTAGACCAAAGTGAATGGTGACAGTTGATATATCCCATATTCATAAATAAAAAAAACTTTAGTGAGTTTATAATGAAAAGGCAAAATTAAGTTGTTTGAATAAGAATGGGCAAGTTATAGAACCATGTGCAAAGGATTAAATTTTAGCGGTTAAATCCTGATCATTTATCTCTGAAGATCAATGGTTAAGATCAAAGGATTAGGGACCAATAATCGATGAGCAAGCTCAGATGCCACATCATCACCACGTGTCCAGAAGGATTCCATGACAGTACCACGCTAGTTCCATAATAGTAATCTCTAGGGACGCCACATGCCAGGACACGTACCAATGCCACATCATCCAGTAATAATGTAGAAGAAGTCCATGCATAAGCCACCTCATCTGGTTCATCAACACAATGGATCAGAACAATCAGATTCAGGTGTATGTATAGAAGAATAAATCATTATCGTTGATCATCAGAGATCAATGGCTAAGATCAAAGAACTGCGGACCACAATTAGATTTCATAAAATTGACTAACTATCAAGACAAACATGGATTTCCGTGGAGGGGTAGAGAATCAAGAGTATGTGAAGAAATAATAAAATAAGCGTGAACCCATGGACCCATGGTAGGATTTAAAAAATCAACTAAGTATCCAAAATGAATTGGTCGGATGGAGATGTCTTGCAAATCATGGTGAATTATGGGAAATCGTCTAACTATGAGGAATTGGTTGAACAGATATGTATCGTGGAGCATATTGAATTATGATAAATTGTCTTAAGTATGAGGAATCAGTCAGACAAATGAGATCACGTTCTTAAACAAGTGAATCGAGCAAATGTCATAGACCTACAACTTGTGTTGAGATCTAAAAAATTGACTAAGTATCAAGAATGAATCAGACGGGCAGAGATGTCGTGGAGCATAGTGAATTATGAGAAATTTTCTAAGTATTCATGAAAAATAAGTGTAGTAGATCATGAAGGTGTATTCAAGAGGCCACAAAAGTTTGAAATAAAATGCCTTAGACCCATGGTGAAATGCTTGGAAAATTTTCTAAGTATGGGTACAAAATAAGTGCAGTGGAACGTGAGGGTGTATTTTGGAGGTCGTGAAAGTTTGAAATGAACTACTGATATGCATAGAGACAAGATGAAACCATCAATCTAACAGATTGATGACTGAGATTTAATCAGAGTACAAACAATATGGTTGTTGAGAGTTAGGGTTGTATCGATCGTTCTGGTGGCCAACGATAGCAAATAAATGATGAACATTTAATTCAAAGAAAGATTCAATGGTTGTTGAATATTGAGTGATATGTTGTGTGGTCCAAGGCCCGGTGGTCCCTATATGCTAAGGAGAGATCAACAAATGAGAATTGATCAGGAACCAGATCCAACGAGTGTTGAGTAATGAGGTCGTTTGCATGTCGTATTAGACAAAGAATAAAAAAAGATCGATGATTGAGATCAAATAAATGATTGACCAGACTACTGTTGTGATTGTGTTGTATGATATGTAGAGAAAATATCAATGGCCACTATCAATTCAAGGGACTGTATCGGACGAATACATAGCGTTAATATTTATGCTCTATCCAGTGAGCAGATAATGTGCAAATTAGGAGGAATTTAGGACCCATTTTTAAGGATTTATGAAGTCCAAATTTTAAGGAAGATCCAAGTGATCTAGAGTTGACCTCATGAGAAATATTTTTGTATATGTGGAAAAACCATTGGGTGTATGTTGTATAAATAATGATACTCAAATGAAATTCAGTCAAGTTTAGAAGTGAGAGTGGATCATGTGAAGAGAATTTTTGAGGTTTTGATATCTAAGGATGCTAGAGAATGAAAGGAAGATAATGTAATAATCAAAGGGTAGCTGGGAGGTGCAAGGTATAAGGAAATTCTGAAATAAAGAAGATTGTGAACTGAAGGAATGTGTTGTGAAAATAGAGACAAAGGAGTAGTATTATGCAAGTGAAGGCTTGAGGGAAAGTGAATGTTTGACATTATTGATAGATTGAGGAGATTGATATCTCCAATGGGTTGGTGCCTACATATTGTCAAGTTGGTGCTCAACTAAGGGGATAGGTGTCTCTTGCATGTTGGTGCCTACAAATATAGCAGTTGTAGGCTGGTGCCTATAGATAGTGCTAAGTTGGTGCATAGCTAAGGGTATTGGTGTCTCCTGTAGGTTGGCTCCTGCAAACATTGTAATAGTAGTTTCGTGCCTACATGATTATATAAAAAAAATATTTTGTGGTTTTCTCCCATCTGGGTTTCCACATTAAATATTTGTGTATCGTGGATTGTATGGTTGTGTTTTTATCTCTAACTACTATAGTTGGTAAAGTAACACATTGATAAATCTTGTAAGAAAAGAAAAAGTAGTCTTAAACTAATTCACCACCCCTCTTAGTATAAGTAAGTGTGCCAACAATTTGATGTATGCAATGGTCTTTACTAGACTGGACATTTCACATGTAGTGGGAGTTTTGAGCAGGTATATGTCAAAACGAGGGAAGGAGCATTGAATAGTAGTAATGAGGGCACTACTAGTTATCAATTTTGTTTCCAAGGAAGACTAGGTTTGGACATAGTGTTGGACATACATGGGTTTGTTGACACAAACTAGGCTGGAAATCTGGATCATAGAAGATCTACAAGTGGGTATGTGTTTAACCTATTTGGAGGAGCAATTAGTTGGATGAGAAAAAGATACATTTTAGTGGCACTCTCAACTATAGAAGTTGAATACATGGCAGTCACTCATGCAAGCAAGGAAGCAGTATGGTTACAAAGATTGTGTTAAGATATTAGGTTGGTACAACTAGAAGTAAGATTATATTGTGACATTTAGAGTGCAATATTCCTAGAAAAGAACCTAGCTTATCATTCAAAGACAAATCATATTGATGTTTAGTATCACTTTGTGAGAGACATGGTTGAAGACAAGAAGGTGTTGTTGGAGAAGGTTGACACTTTGAAGAATGTTGTAGATTCATTGAAAAATTCTGTGAGCATCGAGAATTTCTCTTGGTGTAGAGAAACAATGGGCATTTCTGCCCTGAATTGTTGAATATGTAACTATGTGACTCCTTGTATGAAAATAAAACAACAAGTGGGAGAAAGTTGGGTATGTGTTATACTCTTTGCATGTGTGTGGGGGGTGCGTTGGATTTGACGATCCCACCACCTGATGGCGTATGTGTGTGTTAGTAGTTTCCTGAAATTAATTTTTGGGCGATGTTGACTCAAATTTTCGTCACCTATTAAAAGATCACAAAAGTATTGTGAAGCGTATGATTATATTTATATATAAATAATAGGTGGGGTCCCCAAAGATTATAGGAAAAATATTGGTCATTCAAGATTTTCCTCAACATGATATACTTCAATTTTATCATCTTCAGTTATTGGTTCATGGTCATTTTTCTAAGCATATGGTTGATATTGAAAATATTTATTTGCATAACTATGAATAAATATCTAACACTACTGCATTTTTGGTAGTCTCTAAAAGAGTTCTTGTTCAAAATAATCAAAACATATATGAAAAGAAAAAATATTATTGATTAAATGCTAGATCAAGTTTGTTCCCTCTACAATAATGTTTTTGGTGGCAAGAAACATAAGGAGCAACATGTTTATCATAGTATTTGGTTGCATGGTGTAAAGTGTTATAAAAATCTATGTTTTATGATTAAAACACTGTATTTGGAAGCAACGCTTTATACGTATTTTTGGTCTATGGGCTCAATATATTTCTCAACTCATATATGAGTAACATATGCTTATACAGTGTTAAAATGTTTTGTTACAATTGAAATACTATGTGGAATCAACTCAAATGAAACCTCACATACAAAACACTTGATATACGAGGTATACAACCAATATTAATTGATATGAGGGATTGGTGCATGTGTTTGAGTTACTATTTGACAATGATTTACATGTGATATAGTATCATTAGGGTTGATGTATATTACAGGTGGTACATAACATTTGGATGTCACCTGTATGAGTAGCAAGCTCAATGTTTATTTCATGTGATATGATGGGAACTCACATGCTGTAAGAGTTTTCACATATCAATTGGATTGTTGAGTTTGTATGATTTGCATTGGTTTGTTGGGATGGATATGTTGTGTTGGACATGCATTAAAGATGACAAGACATGGGAGTTTAATCCACATTCTCGCGCACTATCCCTCTCATTTTGCCTTGGTTTTGGGTCATTTGCTCTATTGGTCATGAAGAAAAGAGCTCTGAGCTCTGCTATATGAGGGTTTTTCTCCTAGAGGTTTCAATGATTGATTCAATCCTGGTTTAAAAGGTGTCGTCGAGCAAGGTATGAGGCAACAATTTGTTTCACATATTGCACTACAAATTTGTCTTAAATCTAGTTATATTTGGCTCTGGTTTAGCATGATTATGTGCATTAATGTCTTCTTCTTTTCTTATCTATCGTTTCTTGAAAGAGAAAATGCGAAAAATATTTGCTTACAAAATATTAGTAACAAATTCGTTTTCTTCCTCCATACTCCCACTTTCCATAACAATTTATAATGAAAAGAAGAAATTTTGGACAACACATGTTTGCATACACTTGAGGCCCGAACTCGAGTTCTCTTTATTTTGTTAGTTTCTTTGGTCACTTTCAGAACTACTCATACCTTTTATATGATTCCAATATTTTTTTTATATTGGTAGACTTGCATTCGAACCTTATCATGAAATTTATTCATTTGTTGCATGTTGGTCAAATCCAATTGGCATTTTTGCACCTAGAGGTGTCCATTGTTTTGATTTTGGGTCTGTATAATAGTTTCCTTTCTCTATTGAAAGAAAATATAGAACCTACTCACTAAACAATTACTTGCATGCTCTTGGTTTCCACTTGGGTTTATTGTTGTGATATATGATTCAAATGTTTGAATCCTTTCAATGTGGGTTGTGGTTATTTCGAGGTCTGGATTCAATGATGAGTTTGTTTTATAAATTTGGTATATAATTATATCTTCAACAATATGTCTCGCTCCTGGTTTAAAGAGAGGCAACAGGTTTCTGGAACCCTAGTCTGATAATAAACCTCAAAGCTCAAATATTGGATTGTTCAAGTCACACACTCTCATACCCTTGTCTTTTGGATTTCCATTATCTCATGGCACACAATTGCAAGTATTTTGAAAAATATTTTATACAAGTCAAATGATTTCACTTCTTGTTGGAATTTACATTTTGAAGAAATTGATTGTTGGGTTTTATTGACTATTTGATTCTAAACCTAGAATCACATATCAAAATTATGGGTTTCGATACCTTTCTCTATGGACATAATATTACCAAATTCGAACCCAATCCCAAATACATGTTTTCATTGCCAGTCGAGTTGTGGTCTTCTTTGTGACTTTTCATGACATGTTGAGTTTTTGTTGATATATTATTTTGGGCTTAGAACTGATATGGTCAAGTTTTGTATGAGCATATAATGATGTTTTTTCTTTGTGATCATGGTTGTTGACAACATTTTGTATGTGGTATAGGGTTTATGAATGGTTATACTAGTTGTGTTGTGATTTATAAAATATAAATAGAGGATGATGGAAATGAAGCTATATTATAGTTGTATTTGAACCATATCACAATGGATCTTAGTTTTATTAATGTTGTTTTATGGCTCTATTATTATTTAAAACTTCTTGTAAGAGCATAAAGTGTAAATGTTGGATGAATGAGGTTTATAATGGCTATGATTAGGATGAGCATGTATGTGGTTGATGCCATTAGTTTACATATAATGATTTACATTTTGATGAAAGATTTTTTCAAAGGAAAAAGAGATTATTATATAGACTCATTATCCCTTCATTAATTCCACTTTACACAAGTTATTCCCTCAAGTCCCATTTATTTTATTTCTCATTCTCATCTGTGCCATGTCTATGTAATTAACATGAAATGTATGCACCTGAAATTGCATAGTATGTATGATGCGATATGACTTGGAAATAGTTTTTATATGGTTGGTTTGATTTGGTTGAGTCAGAGGAAATAAACATAATCTTTGGTTGATGACATTGTGAAGTTTATTTAAAGGAATTCATGTGTTTATTATATATATCTAACTCCCTTGATCAGTTTCACTTTCCATAAGTAATTTCCAAAAATTCTTTTCATTAAATTCCTTTGTTTCTATTTCATTCATGTCTATATAATTAAATAATATGCATAAGAAAAAGATACAATTTGATGAGATAAACATAATAAAAGGAAGAGTTAAAAGATGTGAAAGGACTTAGAATTATTCTGGTGTATTGGTATTACGATAAACATTTGCATACATGTTTTGAAATGAAACTTAGACAATATTTTGTATGGAAGTAGTAATCAACATATATACATTTCATACTTGGTTGTCGATGAATGGATGTTTTTAGAGTTTTACTTTTGTCCTTGTTTTCATTATCCATTTTCACTTCCTATTTGAATTGCATGGTTGTGTTATGTCAGATCCAAGTTTAATCATGATGACATATTGTGTTTGATGTTTTATCTCACTATGTATTATTACTATACTAATTGGATTGTGATGTTTTATATGAGCTTATTCAATAGGGGTAGTAGTAGAGGAGTAAACAGAGGGAGAAGAGGCAAAGGGCTTAACATTTTTTGGTAGCCCGGGGGGCATAAAAAACTAAGGTTCTCTATTCATTTTGATGTTGACTGAGATGAGTTCTAGTAGCTGATCCAAACTAGGAATTTTAACCTTAACGGTTAGTATGCCTTTCCACAACCCCAAGCTCCCCCTAATGTTATGTTGCAACATCAGCCTAGTATTTTTCACATTCTTGAGTCCCCTATACAGCCTCATAATGATGGATGGGGTAATTTACCTGCTAATCCTTCTTCTAGTGCCAATCAATGGATTATTTCCCCCCCTCCTCCACTAGTTCATACTATTTATACTAGTGCATCTTTCCCTTTACCTCCGGTTCACCCAATATTACCAATTCACACAAATTTTACACATGAGTCTATGCATTCTCCTCCTTCTGTAAAAGATCACAAAATTGCACCTCATGACTCAGAAATTGACAAAGGAAATAAACCTATTACTTCTACCAACATGGACAAATCCTCTTCCTCTACTCATTCAAAGATAAAATCAGTAGGCAATGGGAAGAGAATTTTAGATGATATGCATCCACATTTAGCCTAGTTGGAAGAAAATAAGTCTCAACATGAGGAATTCATCAGGGAAAGAGAATAATTTTTCAGAAAGAAATTCTCTGGGCTATTTTGATTTTGTTTATTATGATATTTGATTATGACACTTTTGGACATATGGAAGAACCATGATATTTATTTTTGAAATTTTAAAATATCATGTTATATTTATGGGAGACACAAATGATTTACGCCATGGTGTTTAAAATGCATGTTTTTCGTATGCTATATGATGCTGATATTTTCTATATTTGATGAATATATGATGGAGTGAAAAGAAAATGCTAATATTAATTTTGGAAATAAAGAGATAAATTATAGAGGGGGACCTCACCTATTTAGTTATTATTCTATTTATTAATTATCCTTATCTTAAAAGTTACTTGTCCTATTATTTAACTAAATTTATTTAACTTTAGTTACCAAAATTAGTTCAACTACTTGAGAAACTACCTTTTAGAGAATAAAAGAAGAATAGAAGGACAAATAAGACATGAGGAATTAGAGAGAAACACATTTGATAAAGTTTTCTCTTGTTTCATATTGAGATTTATGAATTTCATTGTTCTATTTTCTGAGTTCCTTAAAGAGATAAATCCTCTTGTTGACAATAGGATCTTTCTAAAGTTGGAAAAGAATAAAGGACTAGGAAGCATTGGTATTTGACATTCTTCAGAAGGGATTTCATTTCTCTTGGCAGTCTGTGTAGTTTTATTAGAATTTTCGAATTAGTTTTCAGTTCTGACTTAAATTATTTTGTAGAGTCAAGACCTGGTGGGATTGTGACTTGGTTGATCTAGTATATTCATTCTTGGTCATTTTATTTCAGAAACCAGTTGTCTTTATATGATTTTTAAATTACATCTTATAATTTTAAGTCTGACTTTGTCCTCACCCTCACAGAAGTATGAAAAAGAGGCATTTTGGTTGTAAATCAGAAAAGTTATTATAAATAAAAATACGATTTTTCTCAATTGATAATTGTGTCACTTTGTTTCATATTGTATCTATTCTTTGTTTCATTCATTTTTATTCTGCAATAATTTACATAAAAACATTTTTACATTTTTTAGCAGAAACACACAACTATATAATAACATCAGGCCAAAGAACATATTTCTTGAGGGATGATTGATATTTTTGCATAGGTTATAAACTCAGGGTAAAATTCTCTCCTATATTACCTTAGCCTAATAAGATTCGAAAAATCTTGAGTGAGGACTTTCCATATCTCACCTCAACATTTATTTGGCAACCATACTGGGGAATCATCTATTTATTCTCTAGTTTTGTTCTTTGTATATTCATATTTGTATTATTTTATTAATGAATTTTCCTACCTAGCAACAACTTGGTTTACAATTTCCTGATCAAAGAAACATTACTTCTTGTATTTTTTATTTAATTCTTTAAACTACCCATACCTGGGAAGAGCTTGAGCATCCTTGGGAAGCCATAGCTAGAGACATTGAAATTCAAGATCAAATAGAATCCCTTCATATGCAAGCTCAAAACATACCTCCTCAGTGAATTATTGTCTTATGTCCACTAAATCTCCCCTTTCTATACGTTTAAGAGGTTAATCACCTGAATTTGATCCTCTCCTAGAAATAGGAATAAAAAAAGAAATTGTTGAGAATCTTCAGTAAAAAATCAAAAGATATTTTTCTGATTCTTCTTAAAAAAATAACAAGTATTTTAGTCTGCTTTCCTTCTAGGAAGCCCACAATGACTTCATCCAGTGGTTCTAGTAGTTCTAATGGTTCTACATCATCACAAGCTTCAACATGTTTTTTAATAGGAAGTATGTACAACCATTATAATCTTGTTGTATCAACTACAAATCCAACCAAGGTAATTAAACAATTATGTTTGTTCAAATTTGAAGAAGATCTAGATCCTACTCCATGGCACCTGTCTTCTCCTCTTAATTTAATTCCATCTACATCTCCCTTGCCTAAATTCAAAGACCATTTGCCCAAATTTTATGGAAATGGCACTATATGAATCAATGAACATCTCATTTCCTTTTCTAATATTTGTCATAATATAGCGGCACATGAGAATGATACTTGTATGGGTTTATTTGTCAATTCATTAGAGGGAAAAGTTGCAGCTGATTTTTTTGAATTACCACCAAATATTTTCTCTACTTGGGATGAATTGTCTTATTGGTTTAATTCTACATATGGATAGCCTCAAAGTATAGTATATAAACTCAAAGAATGCACTAATATTGTTTATAATAAGGGTGAAACCATCAAATATTTCAATCTGCATATCACTAAGTTGTATAATAAAATACTAGAGATTATTAGACCTTATAATCAAGCCACTTTGATGCATTACTATAATACCTTACCTATGTATTAGAGACATAGGCTTGAAGAAAAGAATGTTGATAGTTTAGGATTTGCTTTACAAACCTGCTTGGAATTTGAGGAAAAAATGGCAAGTACGGGTCTTCCAAGTGAAGACTATGTTAAACAAAATGACATGTCAACTATTTTGCAGTTGGTACAGGATATGAGAAATCATAGGATTTCTTTCTACAAAAAATGGGTGACTTCTACATCAACCCCAGTTGAAACTTCCGCACAAGGTACTTTTAGGAATCAACCAACTAATTTTCAGTCTAATACGTAGCCAAAGGCCATTCTTTCTATGGATTGGTGCAATTGTTTTGATGATAACCATTATGAGAGTATCTGGGAGGTAAAAAAGAGAGCACAAGAGCAAATATTTGGCAAAAAATATGATAGCTATTTTTTCCTTAGATTGGGCTCCATAAGAGGATATTATTATGGTTGATACAAGAAATAAATCATATGCAAACAAAGGGAAGGGTGTTCCTCCTAAGACTGCATTTTCCCTAAGTTCAGCCTCTCAGCAAACAAATCCCCAGGTCACCAGGGGTACATACCCAAGACCCAAAGATAAAAATGTGATTGGTACAAAGTGGGCATCCATAAATAAGTTAAATGAAGATGGAAAAGTAGTAAGAAATAAAGAAAGACTAATCTATAAAGGGTTTTCTCAAGTAGAAGGCATTGACTTTGAAGAAACCTTTTCTCTTATTTCAAGACTAGAATCCATTAGAATGTTTTTGGAATTTGCAAGTTTCAAGAATTTTAAGGTGTATCAGATGGATGCCAAGTCAACATTCCTAAATAGAGATTGAGGAATACGTGTACATTGAATAGCCTGAAGGATTCTTATTGTCAAAAAATGAAGATTATGTTTACATATTTAATAAAGAAATTTATGGATTAAATCAAACTCCCAAAGCATGGTATTCAAGACTTGAGAAGTACTTGGAACAACAAGGTTTCAAAAGAGGAACAACAGATAGAAATATTTACATCAAAATAGACAATGTAGAGATGTTAATCATTGTAGTTTATGTGTGTTAGGGACCTAACATTCCTAACCCCTCACGTAGGTAGAGTAATATAATTCCATGTAATAAAGTCCAATATTAATAATTCCTAGAAATAAGGAATAATAAGTCAAATGTAAGAATACCTAATAGAAGCTTCCGCTTCTAGAAGGATCTTCCTCTAGATTGTTCTTATGGATAGATATAATTAATATAAATAGGAGTAGAGGGTATGAGAAATTTTGTCTTGGATATTATTGTAATAGAGATCTGCTCTGCTGGAGGTGTCCCCCTCAAAGAGGCAAGTGAAGATTGCTATCATTAATACCAACTTTCTCTTTCTGGTGTTATTCTGGTATTGTTTTGATATTGATCTGGTTATATCATTGTTTTTCTGCCATTGCTTGCTAAATACGTTTGTTCTACATACTATGTTGTATCTGGAATATTACAAGTGGTATCAGAGAACTTTCCTTCACAGAAAATTGTGGGTTATTTTTTTTTAGGGTAGAGACATATTCCAACATCTTAAAGATAAAAAAATATGTTGTTCTATGTATAAATCCACTATCAGGGAAGAAGACATGCATGAACTACAAGTGGTACTTAATCTTGTAGTTCATGAACTACAAGTGGTATCATTTCTTCGAAGTATTCATTATCTTTCCCAAAATTATGCAAAAATGGATCGTTCAGGGATACTACAAATTCGTCGAGGTGATAATGGATGCTTGTGTCTTTTGGCTTCAAAGATGCTATCATAATATTTGATGCATTCATAATAGTGGTTGTATCCATGTCAAGGTAAGTGAAACACCACCTTGTGGCGTCATTGTATGGGAACAACATTGGACGAGTTGCTATAGCATTTATACCACTTTTTATGATGTTGTGGCAGGCTTCAAGGTATTCATCTTCAGGAGAGAACTCTCTAGTATTGAAGATCTTGTATATCTCATCATAACACGAACAATGTTATCTTCCATTGAAGAATTTTTTGTTTGTCGTCAGAATATTGTCTGGACTCTTGACTAGTGTTAGTATATTTACCATAGGAGTTTTTTTTTTCTAGTTTGTGGTTTTGACATGTTGTTTCTCTGAACCTCTGTAATAAGAAAGACCAAAATAAGTCTACCAGATCATTAATATCAACATAAATAATAAAAATCAGATCATACACATACATGTTACTCTGGAATTATGCTGATGTCTCGGGATAGCTTAATGCTACAGTATACATAGCTCTCGCAAACTTACAAAAGATGAATAATGCACAAATTAGGGTAGGAAAGAGGTTTTATGCACTCAAAATTTACTCCAAACCTTCTGTAATTAATGCTAAATGGGTTACAATCTGTATCGAGGTGAATTACATCACCATTAATATTCTCAAAAGGACAGTTTCTACAATATTGCATATTATATGCATGGCATTAGAACATGGTGATCAATACCTTAGACTTGAAAAATGTTTCCTGATAGTGTTATCGAGAAGGAGCTATCGGGATGTTATAACATAATGTATCAAGGTCTTCATTCCTTATGATGGAGATTCCCCAAGTAATATTAATTTATCATATTGGGAATCATGCCAGTGAAGACATGTTATACACTTGTGTGTGTGAACTACATTCCTCCAGTGTGTGCAAAACATTAATTAATATTAAGGTTTAAATGATCATGTCCTTTAATTAAATTAAACTAAAATCATCGGGATGAGTTATAAGAGAGGAAGGTATGCTGAAAAGTTAACTTTGATAGGAGATCTCCTGGTAATACTATCGAGGAGGATCTATCAAGAAGAAACCATCAAAAGAGAGAAATGTTTAAGATAATTGCTTGTTCTAATGGGAGTCTCCTGAAGGAATAATCTGTAACTCAAAAAACATTCTTCAATGAAGGAGATTTATATGTTGGTCAGATTAAATTCTTGGATAAGGTTGAATTGGCCAATGAGCTACGGTCTACAAATTAATATGAATGGTTATTTGAGGGACTTAATCCCATTCGTCTAACTACAAACTGCTTGTATCAATTCTTTTGGACCAATAACTTCTTAACATGAGGTCACAAGTTAAATTCCTTACGACATGGTAGAGCTCTTGTACATCCAAAAAGGTTCATTGGAATTGATAGTGTGCACAATTCACAATCCTTTCCAATGAAGGATAATCCTATAGAGAAGAGTTTGAATACTATCGGCCTTTAGATCTCAGAATGTTTCTAAAATTTGTATATGTTCATTTCTAGGGATAAGACCCCAATAGAAGGCATCTGATATCCTATTGGATTTTAGATCTTGGAAGGGAATTTGGCAATTACATGTTGATTGATCCTGAGTGTAGATGTCCCGATGAAGAGTGTTCTGATATCCCTTGGGAATTATAATCGCAATAGGGTTCATAAAATGAAATTGTGATTCATTTATTGAGAGAAAGGGGCTAACAAAGGTAGGATAAAAATTTTAAAAGATCTCTGATCATGAAATATTTCTTTGGTTCACCTCTAAATTGCATGTATAGAATAATAGTTTCATGTACCAATACCAAATCAAGTTAATAGTGACATAGTTCCTTTCTTACAAATTTGATAGGCGTACCCATTGAAATCCTATGAGACAGAGAATTTTATTGGGTAGTTGCCGGGGAACCAAAAATGGAGACTTGCTGGGAAGAACTAATTTTCTTCGTCTCTAAATGTACCTCACGGGTTTTCTTAAGGAAAGGTGTGTACACCTTGAAAATTATGCCAAATATGGGCCATATAGTAGAGTATACTTTGTCAGGTTTGTTTGGAGTCGTACTTCTCTCAGTGGGCCATTATCCCTACTACGAGAGCCCTAATTTTATCATAATAAAATCATCTCACTACTAGTTTTCCCTCCAGGGTTTTCTAGGGGTATCTACTAAAAAATATTGGTGTCTATGTGTGCATGATTTGGTTTCCAGTATTTCTTCTGCTAGATTTATTTGAGTTGAATTTACAACAAGTGTATGTTGTTTTTTGATCTACCAATTTTATTTATAAGAAGGAAATCACTAGATAACAAGACACCTAGTGTCTAAGTAAGGGATTTCAATAGCCCAGAGAAAGAGAAATGCTCATGCTCAAGTAATCTCTTCATCCTGTAATTTTCCTATTTGCAGAATCTTCCAAACCAAGACAAGTCCTCAACTCACTTCATTTATTTCAAGTCATCTCTTCACAACTCAACATTTGTGATGCATGTAGCCAACATGCCCACACTCCTCAAAATGTCCCAATGAACTATCTAAACTGCTCCAAGTAGAATGTGTCACCTCAAATAACTTCCATTCCTTAAGCACATTCACACCAATAGCTATGCGAACCTCAACCAATGACCCTCCCCATATCTTTGAGTCATCACACAATCATTTGAAAGTTTCCAAGGTGCACTCTTCCTTATCCAATGTCCCATACCAAAGGTGAGAGAACACCACCCAAGTCACTTAATATATGTTCTTCCCATTCAGGTTGACTACCAAAAATTCTTAGTCAACTTCTCTGCTAACTCCATCCATCCCCTAGAATGTAACTGTCTTGCACCTCCTAAAGGCATCCAAACTATGGAACTGTTGTTGTGAATTTCAATTCATTGCATGACCCAATGAATTTGTATAAGAAACCAACACACTAAGGTACCTCATTCATCCTCTCAAACTCAACACATCTAGCCCTCACTACCTACTTCACCACAATGACCTGTCCAATGTGGCTCATCAAAGAGTTAGTCAGCTTCCTCAATCCACCTCCACAACTACATCTAAATCTATCTAAGTCTAGTACATGACTCATCCAAGTAGGTCACCGAAAGATCTTGGCACATTCACCCAATCAAGGAATCCCAACTGCTACATGACTTCTTCAAATCTGCACCACTTAAGTCACCCTCAATAATATCAGTTTTCACCATGGAAACATAATACACCTGAACCATCAAATCATCTAAATTCCCTTCAAATAAATCATCGCAACAATTAGGAAATGTAAGAACTCAAAAACAACCATACCTTTCCAACGACATCATTGGTTGCACCCATGGTTCAAGTCTATTATCCTAGTCCTACACTTTCCCAAGTAACCTACTCTCTACATCTTAATCATCATCTATAGCTCCACAAACCTACAGTAACCTTTTCTATGATACAAGGATGAGTCCATCCATCCACTTCAAAAAACATCTAAGTCTCAAAATTTTCATGCAACTGGTCAAAATCATCTCTAATGTCCTGCCATCTCCACATCTTGATTTATTTCAATTCAAGGCAGCATGCACACACCACCCAACTTTCAATTCATATTTTTGTTAATTGACCTATGTAACTCTATGAAGAGTTACCTCATCTGAAGGCTACAGTCGACCCTCTTGTCCAATAACCTAGCTCAACTCAACTATTGTTCTCGATGATGCATGGCATGAATATGTAATGATATAAATGTGCCCAACCAACTTCCTAATTCAGAGCTCCTCTAGGTCACATCAAGTTGTTCACCCAAGTTCTTCGACTTGATGCAACCCAGAACTTCTCCCCTTTATGATCACTTATGTGATCACCCTTTTCACTCACTTCTGTAGTTAGATCTGCGACAAGTCATGCAATAAATCTTGTGTTCATCTTCCTTCCCAAGTTCTTATTTCACCCAATGAATGTTGCACCTCGTCTCTTCAAGGTGTGAACAACAGGTCTATCACTTAGTTCCATCTCAAACCAACCAAGTATTCACCTAGACTATCTCCGCAAAAGGTCATTCCACCTTACCAAACCTTCACTAAGTCTGCAAACATTCCCACTAAACTATATTCACACCAAACATCCTTCAAACTTTTCTCTGATACCATCTATAATGTCCCCACAATTTTCCTAGACGAATCTTGTGATCCTGCAACTCTTAAGGGCATGTTACACTGCGAGGTTTCTCACTTGGTTGCTTGGAAACACCAAGGATACTTCATTTGTAATACACCTCTTCACCTAAAGCATACTTGTACTTTGTTCTAGGATACGAATGAGTCACACTCATACTCTATTGAACTCTTGTATACTTAGACAATTGTTAAAAAATTAACACTTAGTCATATATATAAGCATACATCCATGAAACTAAGAGAACAAATGTGAAACAAACAAGAGACACACATATATAGTGTGGGAAGCACAAACCATTCCTAACACCTGGTTAAGTCTTGTTATTTCAAAACTATTGCAATATGAGAACTATTGGTTCTTCTTACAACTTGAGTAGAGTCATAGGATTCACCTCACCTCACCAAGACACTCATACACAAATTCGTTACACCAAGACTCATTTTTTGTAACATCTTTCACAACTTCTACAGAGCACCCCAAACATGCATCCAACACATACTCAATGCTTCTTCTCTATTGCAATACTTCACAAAGACTTGTTGTTCTATATCCTAGCATGCTCATTCAGACATACGACATTACTTCCCACAAAATCATCCCAAAATAAGGTCACCCCAACTCTGTCTAAAAAATCACCTCAAGGAAGCACAAGTACTCCCATGTGGAGTGACTTGGCTCCTTGAGGGAGCTCACCCCTCTTATTCTAAGTCTACCTCAGAATCTCAGAGTTAATATTTCTCTTCTTGTTCTTAAGATCCTCCTTCCTTGGTTGTGTTCCCTTGTTCTCTTATATGTACTCCAAAGGTCACCATCACGAACTGTTATGTCTGTTGGGAGTGTCACACCCATTCATAGACCAATGTGCCCAAACAAATCGTTGTTCCTCTTCATGGACCTGGTGCACCCAAATGAATATGTGTTCCCATCAACTAATGCATCCCTTAGGACCAACACACCCTAACCTCTTTTTTGCATCCCCTCTCTTGGTTGCTTCCTACTTTGGAAAGCCCCTTGGTGCATTCTCATGCTGAAGGCGCCCACTTTCCCAACTAGTACAACACTTGGGTGTCGAAGAAACCCCAAGTTTCATCTCCTTGAGGACTTGGGTGAGGGTCTCCATGGCCTTCTATCCAAATACCTTACATAAATTAAAATAATAAAATTTATTTCAAATAAATAAAAATAGTTCTAGAAGAGATCAAGAAGGCCCACATGAAGAACAATTATATCTTGGATACCAATGTGTTTTCTATGCTAAACTTTAAATATGTACTAATTGACTAAATGTTGCAAAGAGATATTCATAACCATATGATATGTATAATATGAACAACCCTTTGTATTTATGTTGCAATTTTAAAATCACAACATGAAATAAATGGGATTTTTAAAGGGTAAAATCATGAAGATGGGTGTCTATTTTGTTTGTTTTATGAGAAAAAAAACTATATTTTCACAAGTTCTTCAACTTCCAGCATACAAAAGTATTTTTTTTTATTTAGAATTTCACTTTATAGTAAAATCAAAACTTGTAAAGAATTTTGTTAACTTTACAATGACTATTTTTCAATTATTTTTTAATAAGATTTGATATGTCAATTTGATAATTGTTTAACAGTGTGTTCCTTAAACATGAAAGGAATGATAATGCGTTATTTCCCCCCCAACAATGTTATATTATTAAACTTTTGTTTTTAACAAACGAAATATACTACAACAATCTACAGAGACTCTATTTTATTATGACTATAATTTTGAATCTAACGGATGAATATTATAATTTCTAGAATATTTTGAAGTTGAACAAGCTAAAAACGTTGCATATTTTAAACACATGTTTTCCCCCACCTTGTATCTATCTTAATTTTTACTTAAAAGTAAAATCTAAAAATACCATTTTGAAAAGAACAGTTTAAGGATTATGAATATAAATTTTTCTAAATTTTTCACTTTGTATTTTTAGAGATACAAATATTTCATTTCACTGAATCATAATGTCTGATGAAAATATTATGAAATGATTTTTTTTTAAATTATATAAAATTAGATAAAAATAATGAATATAAAAACAAATTATAGGAATTGAAAGTAGATTCAATTTTGCAAATGCTGGTGTCATTTTCGAAACCAAATTCTGAGTATTTGCACGAGTCCGCAACCTCCAAAGTTCAGGTAAGCTTGGGGGAATTCTCTATTTTTTGGATACATTCCCAATTTCTAGTTTTCGACAAAATAATATTTTGGCCAAAAAAAATAAATCTTTTGACCGAAAAACTAAATTCTAATGGAATCCATCAAAATTAAACGATTTGTTTTCAGCCGAAAAAACCTTGTTTCAACCAAAAGATGGTTGAGCGAATTCCATTGGCTAGAAAAAATGAAAAAACACGTCGTATCGTTTCGTTTCGCACCAAATCATATAAATACGCTTTTGGCTGATCACATTTAACACAATTCATCGTTTGTTTGATGGTTTTCTAGAGCACCTAAACAAAGTTTCGAATCATCTTTTTCATTTTTGTTGAATAAGGTAATTGATGCTTGTTCAAGTTTTTATTGGAATAACAATTTATATGTTGAAAAATAAATGTTGAGCATTTTTTCAAGGTGAAGTCTTTGTTGAGCATAACTTTTACAGATAATTATACTCATGGGAAACAAAATTTTGCGCAAGAGAAAATTTGATCGCACTTGAGATGAAACTCACCATAACGATCAATGGAAAGAGCATTATTGGAGAAATAAACGAGAACGTGCAAATATTGAAGAAAGAAATGATGATAATGTAAATAGAGATTTAAAAAAAAAAAAAAANCATGTATGCATGCTCATATTGTCTATATTAAAAGTATAGAATTCAAATTTAAAATATTGTTTAATATAATTCATTGTAATTACGATTTGATGTTTTTCAAAAAACATAAATAGATTTGTCTCATAATGTTGATGAAGACGTTGAAACCGAAATTGAAGCAGAAGACGTTGAAACCGAAATTGAAGAAAAAGACAAATCACCTATAGGTATGTACATAAATTTAGATAATACAAGATGAACACTTGTATATAGTTTACTGAATTTATGTTCGGGTTTTGTTTTTTAATATAAACTTTAAATTGAAATATGTAGGAGAATCTATCAACATTGATGATGAAATATTAGAAAATGTTGATACTGACAAATTTGGGAAGAAAGAAGCTAAACATTATATAATATATCGAACTAAGAATATGTATAATATTTTTTTCAAAGATGAATCAGTAACAATACAAGCTCAACTTTTACTTTGTCTAATAAAGTCAAGAAAGTTAAAAGAAGCTACATCATTATTGGGTATTCAAAAGTCGACAAAAGATACAAAGGTGAAACAGAATGTCTTTGAAAATATAACTAGTGTATTAAAAGCTTTTGGAAAATTTCGAAAAAAATATGTCAGTGTTGCATGTAGAGCGATACAAACAACGGTTGTTTCATCTAGCAATATAAAAGATCATTTGACATGACACATGGAAAAAACGATGGGAATTTCGAGAAAAACATTGTACAAACATAGAAAATTTTGATTGCAAATAGATGCAAATGATGAACTAGCTTGTTGGAAAATGATTTCTAGACAACCCTACAAAGATAGACTTGCAGAAAATGTTAAAGAATTGTCTCGTAATTGTTGGTTGATAGAATATCATGGTTCACCACATACAAGGGATGTGTTACGATGAAGAATAGCACAAAAACAATATGAAGAACATCCTAAACATATATTGCCAATGACACAAATATAATTGTTCAATAAGTTCAAAGAAGAGCACAAAGAAGTTAAAATTTCCATCAATGCATTTGTTGTAACATCCCGCTCTGGCGCACTGAGAAAACTTATCATTTGAGGACACTTGGTCGCAAGTGATCTGGACTTTTTTTATGTTAAAACATTTATACTTGATTATGATGCGTTATGATAGATGACATGATGTTTTACTATTTGATGTAGACAGGTGCTATTGACTCATTTTTATTGAGTGTGCAAGGTTTTGGACGTTGATGATGCAGAGGCATCGGTGGAACCCCTTGGACTCCGAATTGAGTCAGGGAGTGTGCTAATTGGGTTGATTTATTTACTGTGATATTTAATTGATTTGATGATTTGATGATTGACATGTTCTGACACGATTGTTGATGATGCAAGCTGACGATAGCTTGCCGACCAGACTCACATATGGAGTAAAGGGGCCACACACGATTCCAGAGAGGTTGAGGGAGAGGTGTGGACAATAGACCTTCCACAGCCTATTAGCACTCCCGCAGTGGCTCGAACTGTAGGTTAATGATTACCTAGTTCGAGAGGATCCACGATGCCGTGAGGGCAGACTGCGACAGTCGCTCACGATGATTCTAAGGGGCGCACAATAAGGCGGGGGCCTTTTTCCTTAGAGCCCTTAGTCTCCCACAAGTTCACCTGGCGGAGTGTTGACTCCAGGGGTTATATATGTCTACCAAACAGTCAAGTTGGCGAGTGGCACCCTTGGAGCACGTGGTGCATCTTGAAGGGCACGTTGCGAGAAAGAAACGAACGAGGCGAGTGGCACCCTTGGATCATGTAGTGCGTCCTGAAGGGCACGTCGCATTGATGATGATGAAGAAACAAACCTAGATGGCCCTAAGAAATTAACGCCTTAAGAAATCCTTAAATAACTTCCCTAACCAATTGTCGCCTAGCTCGGAATCTAAGTCCTAAGCCTAAGACTTTTCTAGGGTAAAACTTTTAGTGTAACCTCAAAGAAAAAGGCCCTAGCATAAAAATAAAAATTCAAACAAAAAAAACCCACTTAAGTAATAGTTAGGTCTTCATAAAATTCTTGGGGTAAATAATGAGAGTAAGAATTAAATTAAAATTAATGTTTTTAAAATTTTGCAAAGAAGAAATTATTTCCTAACTTGTGAAAGAACAAAAGATAATTAAATAAATAATAAATGAAAAGATTAATTAGTGCATTTAC
>ML780143.1:626513-657801 GCA_009831015.1 Picea engelmannii | reverse complement strand
ATAATAAAAATAGGGAAATGAGCCTTTTAATAAATTTAAAGAAAATAATTTTGGAGAAACATGGGGGATGAGTGACACTTGTAAGACAAAGAATTTTTAGAGGGTTTTCATTAAAACTTAAATGAAATGTGATTTAGGGCAAGAGGGGGTCTCAAAATTCTATAAAATAAAGGTAGATGAGGAAGATGGGGGGTCGGTTATTAGCGTAATGTTACGTTGCCAAATTTGGACTTGACTGATTGTTTGTGAGGAGTTGGGATTTTCTTAGCTTGTATTGGAGTGGTAGCTCAGCCTTGGAGGTGAGCTGGGAAGCTAGGTATACCTTCTGGATTTTTGTGGCCCCTTTGCAGCTTGGGGGGCTAAGGGGGATGTAGAGTACCCTTAGCAACTGGCTGGGAGGTACCGGTGAGTTCTCTACGGTTGGTGAGCGGGAGCGACACGGAGCGCGGGGTCATCATTCGAGGCAGGCGAAGAGGAAAAGGTATGGTCATTTATTTGGTAGAATAGAAAGCACTAGGACTGATGTAGATCTATCTGTTTATTGGAAAAGTGTAATGGCATTACAATTTTATATAAGAGTTGCTACATCTGTTGTTTTTCCTTGACGATTCGCATAGAATAAATTTTTACAATGCTTGTGGAACCTCCCGATTTTATCCAATGATGGATGGGTGATAAATTTTATAATTAACTGTGAAATTAACCCTTGCCGGCAAAACTGTTTCTGTCTGATTCATCCACTGATATTGGTCATTAATCTCTGTGTTTTGTTAAAATATTTCTCTGCGTTCTGTTTTTATTTTTCTGCAAATCCTTGTGTTATAACTCGCTGGGGGTTACCCCACGGATGCGCGCTCTTGAACTCTACAATTCCTCCTGTGTGGTGTTGTTACACTGAGCGTGGCGATTGCCCAAAACTTCTCTGCGATTTGGTATTTTTTTTCTCTGCATTTTTGGTTTTAATTATTTGTGGATTGATTTAGTTTAGGGTCTGTATATTGCCCCCTTTCTTTTTCTTATGTTTCCTTAAAGCACACCTACGAAGTGTTCCTTGGGTTCGCGGTCGAAACCTCAGCAAATGGATTCCGTGATTATATCCTTCAGAAATGTTAATCGGTAATTATAACCGCGTTGGTAACTCAGCGCTTGTAACCATGACTTATAAGTCAGTGAACCCCTCCATTTTTATCGTTGACAACATTTTCACCGTGAGCAAATTTTACCCAGTTTGTGAACCTCTTTCGGCGAGCGATTGACACTTTTTGGTAAATTGTGGAGATTCATTCTCCGTTGAGGGTTTGTTTACAAATTGTTTTGACACTATTTTGTTTTATAGCCCGCGAATTCATGTCTAGCCAGCCTGCATTGAAGTCGGCACTATGGATACACTGGATTATACCTGCGTTTGTTTTTTCTGTGTCTTTTCCCTATGACCGCATTTAGGCTCGGCGTGGGATCTAATTTCGTGTGGCTTGCGTTGCCCTGGGATGGCACCTTTCTTTGCACAGTGATTTTAATCCCTGAGAGACAGAAATAACCTCCAGTGTGGTTGAGACTGGTTGGCTGTGAACCGCCCCTTCATTTCCTTTTTATCCTGCAGAGTAGTTACATGTACTGCGCGGTCGTGGGATCCTCGCAGGTTCTCTGGTATCGCCTTCTGTAGTTTTCATCGTTTCCAGTATGCCTCTGTGTTAGGAGGGGAATGGCAGGCCAGTTGGGTGCAAGCACGAAGGATGGCAATGATCAAGGAGGAGCGAAATGCCATTTTCTAAAACGATCGTCGCCTCAACCTTGTTATGCCTTGTTTTAATACCCTGACCTATCCCAACAGTTCTCCTTGATTTATGACAACTGGTTCTTGGGTAGGTCAGTACTGCTAAGACCACAGACTTGGACAGTGCACTCTTTTCAGGCACAGACTTCTCAGAACATGTGGTTCATTTGCTCCGACCTAGGAGGGATTCCTGATTTTGTGTTTCCTTATTTATTTGATTTATGCAGCGAAGTTATTGCCCTCATTATACTATCGCTTTGTTTTTATTTATTTTATTCTTTGCCTTTATCAGTGTTTTGTTGCCTCTTTAATTCAGATTTCGTATCGTAGTTTTTGGCCTTGGTATTCGGTTTCCCTTAATATGTACTATATTATAATCTATCGTCGTAGTTAGTGATATCCTGTTGATTTTATTATTTTATAAATAAATTGCAAATATGAAATGCCATGGTCATATTGGTTTATGGAAGGTGGTTGTAAGGCGACCTGTGGTTATTTAAATGACAATTATAAAATGCAATTAGTAATGCAAATATAAAATGAAATTAGATGTTGATAGCATACCAAATGAAATGATATTTTTATAGAAGAATGTTGTAGTGAATGTATTGCAGATTCTGTTTCAGGTTAATGTAGTCGACATGAACAAAGTATCAATGTAATGTGATGACAGGGTAATAGCTATTACAATGAAGAATGAAATTGGTTGATATTTTGTGGTGGGGATGACAACTAATTATCATCAGTAGCAGATTATTTAATGTCCCAAACTAAGCGCATTGAGTCATTATGATATGGTGTTTGTTGATGTACAATTATTAATGATTGCGTTAGTAATGGAATTTCATGTAAATTGGGTTGCTATTAAACAAATTTACAACATGTTTCCCTTCTGATTTTAATTTAATAGGTTAATCGTCGATTATTCTATTTGCAATGTCGGAGTAATGAAAGGTCATTATTGGTTCAAGAACAAGGCTATTTTGTTGAAAGAATATGATTTCCAGCTGAATAAAGGATGAGTTGTAATAAAGAAAATCCTTAAATTCCAATTTTCCCTATGTTTCCCAATGATTTCGAATTTAACAAGTTAATCGTGATTATTTTGTTATAATGTTGTAATGAAAGAAATCTTTAGTTCAATTTACAATGCTATTCTAAGTCATCCTTATTTTAAGTTCCATGATATTGTGATATAGAAGACGATGATAAGGTTGTTGGGTGATGTTAGGGTAACTTCTTATGATCGATAACATGTAAACGTAGGGTCCCTTAATCTAAGGACATGCAATGATTATGATTCAGTAATCAGGGATTGGCAGTTACCTAAATGTACATTATTTAAGGTAGGGTTGGTAACTCGTCGTTTAATAGAAGTCAATGGAGTAAATGGTCTGTTTTTTTTGTGTGGTTGAGTCTCTCTAGTGGCTGGTCGTTGTTAGAGTCCTTCTGACTTGCGTCATCCATAGAGGTCATGTTTTTCCGTTGATTTTGTTGTACTTGGTTGGCTTGCATTGCTTGGACTGCTTGTGTCGGGCGGGGTTTAGACACCTTCAGTAGCCTTAGTATATATATCTGTGCGTATTTTCTGGTAAGGAATCCAGTGCCGTATCAAGAGTCTCGGGCCCTTTAAAGGCAGGGTTTCCACTCTTGCAACACACCTGAGGGGATTACTAGTTTCTGCCTGGGCAGTCGGCCAGGAGCCTATCTGACCTTCTCTCTCTCCGGAGCAGAGTACTAAGATTAAACGCCCTGCTTTCCTGTGCAGAAATAGTAAAATCTACTACCATGGATTCTTCCTTCTGTGTTCGTACTGTGCATGACCCAGTTTGGTCGTTTATTTTTTGCAATTACTTGTTGCACGCCTTATGTCTTTGGTCGTTTATTGTTTGCAGTTACTTGTTGTGTGCCTCACATCTTTGGTCGTTCATTTTTTGCAGCTACGTGCAAGGAGCCTTAATCCCTTCTGGTTGTGTTCATCGTGGTTGCATCTTGTTGGTTGTCAGGTGGCGACGTAGAGTCAAGTTTGTATGTTCCTTTTTACATGCGTGCACACACCTTAAACAAAAAAAAAAAAAAAATTGCACCTGTTAAAGAGTTGTTGTCATAACGAGGAGTTCATTACATTTTTGCAACAAAAATCATGGTTTGTTAGACCCATCACTGTTCGTGACATTTGTTTTTGTCATTATCATGTGGAATTTGAGTTGTATTACGACACTTTTCTTGATTTTGGTAAAAATTTATGGCCCAGTTCACCTCCTCCTTCCACATTTCGTGCTTTTATATCTGAAATTCTATGTGAAAGAGAAGGTGATGAATTATTTTACAAAAAAAAATGTGTTGGTGGAAATAAATGTGATCGTTGTGGAAATCTAAGTTTGTTTCAGTCAAAGTATCCTATTGATATGACTGATCAATCATTTTCTAATATAACAATCATTTGGAAGAGATATGAATATATCGACAGTAGGGCTCCACATTCTTCAATTTTTATTTCCAAAAGGATTGATTTCAAAGTAGATAAAATCTGTGTGATATATTTTTTGAAGAAGTTTGAGGAAGAAATTTATAAATACACCAAGAATTCACATAGAGATCAATGGAAAGACCTACAATTCAAACAATCCCATGAAGTGTTTCCACCAGGGACAATTTTGTTTGTAATTGATTTTGCAGAGAATTACACATTCGCTACACAAAAAGAAATACAAAGTGAATATTATCATTCGACTGATCAAGTCACGATATTTGTCCACATTCTATATAGACATGCTCAACAAAGTCTTGATAACATAGAAAGCACCAACGACAATCGACATGTTATTAAAGAATATCACTTTTATATAAGTGATGATAGAGCAAAAGACACACATTATGTACAACATGTTTTGATAAATTTTATGATTCATTGAAAGAATGTGAAATCAGATTCGATTGACATTGGATATGGTCAGATGGGTGTGTAGGTCAGTTCAAATCTTCACGATCATTCTATTGTTTATGTCATCTTCATAAAAAATCAAACATTACACATTGTTGGAATTTTTTTTTAGTCTGGTCCTGGAAAAGGAGAGCACGACGGTGCAGGGGCATGTGTAAAATGAGCACTTCGAAAGCATCAAATGAACCCTCATGCTGATCAATTTGAATCCACTGATCAAGTTGTTGAATGGTGCAAAATGGCGCTAAGACATGAAAATAATCCGTCAAGGGATGTGCGTAGGTGTGTCTATATATACATGTTACACATGTACACAAGATATTTTTATTTGAACGTGTTCAAATTTATATTCAAGCTTCAATCATTTTCTTTTGAGATTTAAAGTTAACAAGTTCTTGTCTTGTACAGGTTTTTTTGGTATGTTGGAATCCAAGATGTAAATAGATCAATCCCATATGAATCCAGTACAATACATGGGACACACAAAATACATTCAGTTAAAACAAAACGTTATCAAAATGTGTTTGCATTTGATAGAAGAAATGAGTCTTTTTTTTGTTCAGTTTGCATAGAGGACACAAAATCCATAGATATTTGCGAAAACGAAAATGCAGAATATGTTAAAGCTTGGAGACATACCAAATTTAATATAAAAGGGAAAATTCCACTTGCAATCTCAGAGGAGATGGAATCAAATGAAACTATAGTGTCATTTGATGGCGATAGAGTTTCTGATCTTGTTAGAGAAGGTAATTTTTATGTTTAAATTTTTTCAAATAACTTGTAGATGTACTTGTGTGATAATCTAACACGAACCATTTGTTGTCCAATATATACAATTATTTACAGAAGATGTATTTTCCATGGTTGCACATGTAGACAACACTGAAAACGTGAAATATTATTTGATGTGATGCACAGAACAAAAGATGAGGTTATTAGAAGATTTTGATGATAACGGTTTTATATATAAAAGAGGATCCATTTTATTGAAAGGATATTTTTTTCAATAAACACATCAAACCGATACTCATGTTCACTTTCAAGACTACCAGTAAGATGTCACAAGTTGTCAATATAGTCATTTGGTATGTGCAGTGCGCATAAAGTTAATAGAAGTTCAATAAAAAGAAAAACGTTAGAAAATGGAAAATGTTCAAAGTCGATCATGAACGAATAATTGAAGATGGAATACCATGACGATTTCTTTAAATAAGTGACATGTACATTCCAGAATTTTTTATTTTGCATTAAAAGTACATGTATTTATGAATATTTAGGATTCTAGAATCATTTCTAGTTTAGTTTACTTTCATGGTCTATTCAATTATGAAAAGTTGTATTTTTGATGAATTATAAAGTTTACCAAACCTTATTTACAATTTCAGGGAAAAACCTATAGATTGTATCTAGGGAACCTAAATTGACCTATACTTTGGATGATTATACTTTAATCTTACAAATTATCCAAATCATATACACAAATCCTTTAATGCATGTAATCAATTTACTACATATAGGATAAATGCATTCATTATTTGCAATTTGTTTGTTCAATGTTATTTCATATGAAGAGGATAACTTCATATCAAAACTAGGACCCATTTTCATGTCATTATAAGGGACTATTGATGGCTTAGAAAAACTTTAAATTTTGATAAATTTTAATATAAATATAAATTTTAATGAAGATCACTTACTTATATTAAATTTGATGACTTGTTTTGACTATTTTCATTGTTGGACTTATATTAAATTTGATGACTTGTTTTGATTATTTTCAACCATATTTCCAAATCAAACAAAATTAAAATTATAAGTGAGAAACTATAATTTTTATTTCACATTTTCTTGAATATTACATTGTGAAATTTCATAAGGAACTATAAAATTTAATTTTTATTTCACATTTTTTTGAATATTTCATTGTGAAATTTCATAAGAAACTATAAAATTTGATGAACTATAAATTTTGATGAATTTTTTTTTAAATCAATAAAATAGTATATTGAAATTATTCCATCCAATATTTTATATAAATAAACATAGTGCAAGTAAAATCAAGACAAGCCAAAATATTACGTGAGTGATCTCAATATCTCTTCTATCTCTTCTTGTGCTTTTCTTAGCTATTTTTATCATCTTTGTAGTTCTATCATAGTTGTTCATATGAGAAAGAAGGTGAATTCAAAGACCATTAAAACCTTTTATTGAAATGTTGATGTAAATTGAGATTTTGATGTAAATGTGAGACCATGTCTCTCTTACTTTGTAATATTTATAGTGGCTTTATTCATTCTTTCATTTGTTCAAGTGATTCTTTCTTTCTATGCCTTCTAACCCATTGTTACACTAATTTTCTTAGTTCTTTCCTTTTTTTTTCACGCGAAAAAAATAGTTTCATTGTTATTCTATTAGAATCAAATGAAACTTTCTGTTACATATGGATCTAGAAAGTGGTGATAAAAAACGATCTATAGTCTTTCCTTCCTTCCACATTTTTACATTGTAGTAAAGATATAAAAAGTCATCTAGTGTCATATACAAAAAATTTCAAAAAAGGGACATCTGTAAAGATCTAGGCTAGAAAATGTAAATTTTTTATGTACATACAACAGTTCCATCAACAATTTTTTCTTAAAAGAGCCAGCCATAATTTCCTTTGAGTTCCTTCTTGGAGAGTTTGTCTTCTACTTTGTTGAACTGTCTATGTACGTGCATAAATTTGATAGATTCAAATCTATTCTTTAAGCTTTTGATCTTGTCTTTCCAGTTGTTGAGATATATCAGGTTCAGGTTGGATTTGGAATTTATCCAGACGATAGTGACCTTGGAATCTCCTGCAACCATCACTTTTTTTATGGAAAAGTAGGAAGAGAGTAATAATAGTTCCCATAGGCCCGAGAGTTCAGCTTTCATATTATTTCCATTGCCGCCAACAAAATGATCTTTAACTATGTGATTTGTAGAGATTTTTAGATATATTCCAATTCCACATATATTATCATCAGCTTCTCCATCAAAAAAACAAATTGGATTATCATCAAAATAGATTTGATTTAAGATAAAAGCCATTTTGTCTTCTTCCTCTTTGGTTGAATATTCTTTGAAAGATAGGATAATTTTGGTGACTATCATAGGATCCATTCTATTCTAGTTCCCAAATAGGATTTTGTTTCTAAATTTCCAAATGCCCAAATGACCAAGAAAGGGATATGTCTCAGTTTTGGAAATTGAATGAACCGAAGTTTCAAATTTTCCTCTATAGAAGAACACTTCCATTCACTATCAATCTTCAAAAATTTTATCATTTTGGACCAAATTTTTTGTGTTTTTGAACAGTCCACAATGAAATATGTTGAATTTTATCATGTGTTTTTGAACAGTCCACAATGAACATAAAATGAAGCATTTAAATTAATACATAGTAGGAAATTATTTAAGAGTTTGATGATTAATTTAATGCATTGTAAGAAGTAGAATATACAAAACATTAGTTCAAAACTAACAACTTTTCCACTTTTTTCCCATCAAATTAGTGCAAACACCTTTGAGCATTGGTTAGACCACCACAATCTATCAATCCAACTCTTGAACAAAACCAAAACAAAGTTATTCTTACATTAGTAATGGTGATTAACAGATTAACAACAAAACAATTTTATTTCAACATTGACATAGTAAAGATAGAGACTGTCATCATTTTAATTTCATAGAGATCTCTATTGGTGAAATGGAAATGCCACAAGCCAACCATTTATGGAACATAAATTGTGGTGCAATGAAGAAATGGAGAAAACACAAAATTAATGTCCTATAAAGACAGAAGTTAGAATATGAAAACCATATTTATGTTATAGCTATATTAAAGAAGAAAATCAATATTACTAAAATAAGAACAAAGTCTTATAAGCTTCATAGTGAAACTCTCATTGAACAAATCTTATAAAACAATATCGTAAAACATAAATTAACCTTTTGAGAAATCAAATATGAGACAATAAATTGATATTTTGAATTCCAAAAATATCAAATATCAAATATATATATATATATATATATATATATATATATAAAATCAAAGTCTGAATAGTTACACTGCAAAATACATAGGTTCCACATCCATTTTAGGATGATAACAAAAACTAATACATTTAACTCCAAAATTTTGGACTATAAGTCATCGCTTTAAGATAGATCACTTTATACCTGCAAAAAAAGCAGAATTCAAAAATTAAAAATTTACAATTCAAACATGCAAAATAAAACAGAATTCAAAAATTGTGATTAAAGCAAAATGGACATACATACCAAAAGAGTTAAGTCTCATCCTCCAACATACTCCTTCCCACCAAATACAATGTAAACATATTTTCCACCAAATATAATTTAGACATCTGTAACAATAAAAAACAATAATAAAAAAAAACAAATAACACTTATTAGCATATATACTTTAACTAAATATTAAATAAACAATAAGAAATAATAACATACCCAACCACAGTTAAACATATTTAAGATTTTCCTTCACAAAATTCCAAAATTTTCAAAATAGTTACTCTCCACATTAAGCATACATGATTTAAACAATTTGTGAAATCTTATCTAAAATCTTAAAAAAAATTAAAGAGAAAAATTGTGTTCTTGGTAAAAAAAAATTGCATTCGAGGTTAGATAATAATCTAAAAATAAATTTAGAACTGTGTATGAAGAAAGTTCACAAATCTCCATATTAAATCATTCTTCCAATGAAATACTTATCTCCTTGTGGATAAAGTCTCAAATCCTTTAGGTGAAATTCTCATCCCAGGTGATGTTATTTGATCTTATTTACTTAGCAGTAAAATATTAATCTCTTCAGCAGTAAAATACTTCTCTACTCTTCTGCAGTGGTCATATAATCAAATTTCATAATGCCCTTTCAAATTAAAGGACCCATAAATCTCCATATTAAGTCATTCTTCCAAGAAATTACTTATATCTATGAAAGTTCACAAATATTCATTTTAAAAACCATTCTTACAGAAAATACTTATCTCCTCTTTCTGCAGTGGAATAGATGTTCTCATATAATCTTCCATGTACATGAAGAAAACACAAATCTACACATGTATATTCATTCATTCTTCAAAAACCATTTAAATATTTCATCTTTGGGATGTATTCATATTACATATAATCAAATGCTCTTTGAAATTATATGTGAGCTATCTCACATATACAATATGTGTGACCTAGCTCACATATACAATATGTACAAGCTAGCTCAGATATACATATGCATAGCTTATTTGTAAATCTACTTGAATGTTGGCTTTTGTGATTAGTAACCAATTTAGTTAAGAGTTTGAAAATACCCTGGAAAGAACGAATTCACTTCATTGTATGTAGAAAACACAAATGTCCATACTATGTCATTCTTGGACAAGAAAGAAAAGAATGCAATCGAACAAAATTTAGAAAATTTCGCTTTTCCGATGTGGGATAGAGTCTGTTCTCAAATAATCAAATGTTCAAGTTCAAAATTAGGTCTTCATCATGATCTAAACTTAAATAAGTTTGAATGTACACCATTTAAGAAAATGATAATCTTATATAGGGGTTCTATATATTTCAAAATAATTGATCAAAGCATTGAACAGGAAAGGATAAACTTAAAATTTGAGAAAAAAAAAAATTTGATAAAAGTAAAAAATATAAGCTTAATCAACATAAGCTTGAACACTTTTATATAAAACCCCAACATAAAAGAAAATTAGAATTCGCTAATGTGAAATGAACATACATTTATGAATCACCATGAATGGACGCATCATTTCCAGGTATGGGTTCTTCCTCCTCTTCCTCCTCAATCCCAATTTCCCTCCGAAGCACACTCTCAGGTACTCACTTCTCCACATTACCCTATATAACACATTTCAAATTTGAAAAGATGAAAATTAAATTTAAATGATTTTAACACATTAAATTTAAATGAGTTTAACACATTAAATTTAAATGCTTTTAACACATTAAATGATACCTGTGAACTCCCACCCTCTTCAAACTCTCCCAATGAGAATTGAGACAAGCCTGCCCAAGTAGTAGGAGATGGAATAGGGATCTGTGAACAACACAACTAAGAACTAAATCTAAGATTCAATGTGTTCACATTTATACAAAATTATAAATGTTGTTGATCTTATTCAAAAGATTGGAGATTGGACAACTAAAGTGCTCATCTCTGGATATTATAAAACACATACCTGATTCAACCTATCCAAATTTAAACTTGTAGAATCAAGTCCCCTATTTACTGGAGATTCATTTAACATATCTCCAAACTGCAATTAATGACAATAAAAACTCAATTATTTCTATAGATACAATAATATGTATCTAAATCTAGAATTAGAAGTAAACTATCATAAAATGCGTCAAAAATTTACTAACTAAAACACATACCAATCTCTTGTTCGGTTCATCATTCTGAATAACCTCCTTCCAACCATCACAGAAACATTTTGCATGCTCCTTAATATCTTCTACTGACATGGTATCTAACTTCGCATTTGTTTTATAAACATAAATGGCCCAAGAATTGGCTTCTGCTTGCTGACAGTTCAAACCAACATCAACACCATAAAAAATCGATTCCAAATTTTCCTCGATTGCATTCCTAGCCTATTTTCCAACCTATGATGAAGCTCACAACTCTGAATGTGAAGAAAATGCCCCTGTTGGGAAAGATACTAAAGGTCGTGGAGGCCTCTGCAATGTCGCATTTCGATATGTTCATTTTCAATCATATGTTCGTCATTTACTAGTCCCATAATAATTGGACGATAGACTAGTATAATCAGGATGCATGTCCATGAAAAACTCTGCATAAAAGTGTCTTGCAAAATAATTTGGAACCTCATCATTCCACGACGATTTCTCATATGCTGCCAAAAATCTGTTATAAAGATGTCCTGCAATGTCGGGGTGCTTAAAATATTGCACCTTCAATATCTTTCGCTTTGGCCCATATTTGAAATTGAACATCGAAATTGTGTTTTCTTTTGAAACTTTATTTTTTACTGCATCCCATTTATCAGGGCCCATCACCTCTGACTTTCGCCGCCTCAACAAATCGACAAAACTATCAGTGGTTGGCCCCATCTTTTGATATGCATCCATAAAGTTTTGCAATGAATGTAAAACAATCTACAAGCTTTGTTTACTCTCCTGAAGGAGATTCAAGATATCCAAATCATTTTTCAACCTCATTTTAACACATGAGCATCGTTCAAGGTTCATTGCTTCAGTAATCCCTTTCCAAGGAAGTTCATCACCAACATCTGAAGGATAAGTGGACATAAGCATGTAATCTTTTGTTTCTTGATAACGTCACCTCCTAAATCCACATTTACCCTCTACACCAACATTAGAATCTTTGTGAAACCTACTCTCTCTTTCATTTTCGTCCCTCGCTCTAAACTCATTGTCTACACACACATTTGAAAGTAATTACAACATTTAACTTGACATAAATTTAAACACACAAAAATACAACAAAAATAAACAAAATCAAAGAAAATTACCAAAAATATTCTCTTGTCCTGAGGTATTCCCTACATTCTCAGGTGTAGGATTATCAATGTGCAACCTATATAAGAAGGTTTCATCCATAGCACTTTTTTGTGTACATTCTGAAGTTGATCTATTCACAAACTCGTTTGATAATCTCCTCTGACGAGATTGTCGTTGGTCACTCAGAGTCTCAGTCGAAGAAGGGTTTCCTCTTCTTCCTTCTTGGGAGAGCCTAGAGCGTTTGAGAGGAATGTTTGGATACTCTCGTCTCAACATCTCACCTCAATATCTATCCTTTGGAAATTCATGAAATGTTAAGCACAAGATAAGTACGAGTTAATATCTCCAACATTGACCAACAAAAATTATGAAAAAAGAAAAAAATAAGACAAAATTAATAGAAATGTTATTTATGTTAAACACAATTATAATAGGGTGATGCATAACTCCACTACCCATGCCCATTTAAAATATATTTTGGTTTCTTACTATTATCACAAACAACCTTGGTAAATCCACCAAAATGGAAACAATATTTAGACGAGCACATATTAGTACATAAAGTTGATGAAATGCTCCAAAAGTACAAGTAGCAAGGCAAAGTCACAACATGATAAGAACTTACTATGATAGAAACAAATAATATATGAAGAGTACATAGATCAAATTCTGGTAACAGAGTAGCAGTTGTATATATGGGCAATCAGATTTCATGCATCCAACGGGTATGGAGCACAGTTCATGAAAATCAACGATTAACTTTACGCCATGTTTGGTTGGATGGAATAAATCTTCCATCTAATTAAATTTTAAATCGATTAAATCATTACTTTATGATACAATGTCAAATTACATCCATCCAAACATTTTATCGCTAAGATGCAGCATAAATCCATGGTCGGGGCTAGATAGAATAAGAAGTTGAAAATTCTACTCACGTCCATTCGAAAGAATTTCCATATTGTGGTGGAAATGAGGAAGTTGTTGCCAGGTTTCATCCTAAAATAAATCATTGGTTCCATCTTTGACTTCCCAAAAACAATGAGTGTGGATAATATATTTCTTTTTCTAGACATTGTTCCATATTAAGGATCTTGAAAAATTTCCTGAAAGTATGATCAGGTCCTAAGGCTCTATGAGAGGGTAGTACTTCTTGCACCAAAGGAGGGCCCATAGAGTGTAGTACTTCATTTATCTCTATATAATGAGTTGGGGACATTTGGATCTTTGAGAATGAGTCCTTGTTTGAGGTTAGGGAGATTGAGCGTGTCCAAGTGACTAAATCTCATTTCTTTTCTTTGCAAGTTCCACCCCACACAAAGGATCTTTGGAGGTTTCAGACAACTTTCATGATCGCTTTGGGATAAACCATGGATTAAAACAAGTAAAGAGGCATGGATTGAAGGATATACTTGAGAAGTACTAGTTTTCACGATGCATTGATCATTCTAAAGGACCAATTAGACAATTTCTTGTTCATTCAGGAGAGGAGGTCAACCCATGATGAATTTCATCGTCTGTTTTCAATGAGAAGGAACTGATATATTTTGATGGAAGAGAGCTCCTTTGGAATCCAATGATCCTATAGATGTGAGCTTGTGGAAATTTTCAGAGAGTGGATTCAACCATGTGGAAAGGATAACCCAATCCAAGATTTGCCTCCCCTCCACATAGATGACTTTAGTGATGATTACGTAGACCATGTTACAGAGGGAAATTAGGCTAAATTTGTTGGGGTTTTCCGCCGTGTCTTCCTTCGAGATGAAGGTGAGGAAGGTTATATTTAGATATGGGATAAAATTGGAGTGAAGGTGGGAGTCTTATACTAAGGTGCATATGTCCCAAGTGGTCGAGTCTTGAAGCCACCTGGTTTTGGTCTCTTCTACATTTGTTCTAGGTGTGAATGTCATTGATGGTTGAGGGATTGGATGGTGTCAAGAAAGGATTGGGAGTCATGGTCGAGCCTTCTTATGCCTCCTTTATTTTCATTCGGAGAGGTAATTATGTTGAAGTATCCACAAATAATTCAATGATCATTATTGATGATGGGGTTGCAGGTGTTGAATGGAGTCAATAAAATGAAGATTGCCAGGGATAGAGTTGGGGCCATAAAAATTAGTGAGAAAGTGGGTTTAATAGGACCATACAAGCTAGAAGGGAGTTGTGAGGAAGTGCTTGGTGATAAAGAAGTTGGACAAAGTTATTTTAACATGGTTCTAGATAAGGGAAAGGCCTTCTGCTACTTTGTGTGCATATAAGGCCATAGCTTGGGGTCCTTGCTAGATGAAAGAGGAAAGGGTTTGAAGAAGGACTTGGAGGCATTTAGTTTCTTGTATCATTACTATAAAGGGATTTTCCTGGAGGATGTTTTTACTGAGAATCACGTGCCTGGTTTTACCATTAATGCCTTTGATATTGCAAGAGATGGCCTTCATGAGGAATGTGGAGGGTTCGGTAGGAACTTATCTTTCATCAAGGTAAGGTGGCCTAAGTTAACCAAAAAATCTCCCAGATATTTAAGAAGTTTTTTGTTTCTTTGCCAATCTCTTTTTCCTTTTCTTTAGGTTTTTTAGGTTGAGCAGAGGAAGATGATTTAATTATTGTCGAAGGAATAGAGGGAATACCTTTTATTTTTGTTGTTGGGTTGCTAAGAATTTTATTATGAAACAGTGAGTCCTTTAGAAGCTAAGCCTATTTCTCAGCGATTGAATTCAAGTCTTGATTCCAATAGGAAGAATAAATGGACTTTAGTTCAATATCCCCAAGGTCCATTTCCTTGCCATAGCAATAGCTTAACTTGTAATGTACCCAGATTTGCCACAGGAATGTACCTAGATTGCGAAAGAGGACATTCATTATTATTAAGTGTGGCAGAATAGTCGACCTTCACTTTGTTTCTAGTTCAGTGAGTTGATCCTGAAAGAAGTTGACTAACTCTTATTCTATGTCAGTATGTTCTACCACACTATTGCTCTATCTATCTTTTGAAGATGTGATGCAATTGTGACACCTTCATTGAATGATAGATCTATTGAATAATTTTGTGTTTTTTCCCCTCTTTGAGCAAACAAATTCTTCTTCACCTTCATGATTGATTGTGGGTTATCTTACTTTATTACTATTGATTGTGGATTACCTTAGCTTATTACCATTACTTGAATATGGAAATTAGTACAAAACTAACTATGAGTACAACTTCCTGATATGAGTAATGTATCTGATTATGAACTACTGATTACATTGGTTTGAATCTCTCATTGTGTAGTAGCCAGTGATATTGCTTCCCGTTAATTCCATAACATTCAATACTATGAATCTCATCATGGTACCTAAACAATGATCACTATAAGGAAGTAAGTCCATTGAATAGGGATACTAATAACCTTTTCCCTATTTTTCTAGTTACATTTAAAGGTTGTTGTATGAGCTATAACATAAGGTCATGAAGAAAACAACATAATTTTTAACTACAAAGGGCATTATATAATAAGAACTAAAGGCAATAGCTTAACCTGTAATACAAGGGGAATAGAGCCATTCCATTACTATGGTATCAGTAATACAAGAACAAATTAGCTTAAGGTTCAACAAGGTGATATCATGTTACCTATTTACCATAATCAATATGTATTGTGATATTAATCTTATCTATTATTAACTACATGGGATGTCACTAGAAAGCAATGGCACTAAGTATCAACACCTGTATTACACTTGTATGTGATTCCAATGCTTGTGGGTTTTACTTACTCTGATTAAGAGAGAGTTAAAGCAATGGAATCAACTTCATATCTTACCCATATGAGCTATGTGAATATTACAATTTAGTTAAGAGTGTACAGAGTCTCAATCTAAGTTATAGGCCACTAATCACAAGAATTGTTGAATCGTTTGACTTTCTAAACGGAGTTGCAAGTTCAAATTTCATTTTTCACTTTCTTGAATGAAGATGCAAGTTCAAATTGCATTTCTTCCATGAGCTTTTCATTGTGTTTTGTTACATATTTTGATGTATCTATTCTGCAGGTTGAGGGAATGACTACAGTGAATATACTACCTATTTTTCATTGTTTGTTTTTTATTTGTTGAGTGCTATATTAACACAGATTTTTCATAACATATTACAATGTAATATGTCATAACATATTACAATGTAATATGTTATAACATATATTACTGTAACATATTACAATGTTATAACATATGCACTGATATTAAAATTGAAAACGTATATTATCTGAATTATAGCATATGCATAGATATTAAAACATATGTATAGATATTATACATATGCACAGATATTAAAATTGAAAACAAACTGTAAACTGTAAAATGTAAACTATGAAATGTATTTAAAATTGTTCTTTCTTATAACTTTGTAAATGAGGCTTTGACATGAAATATTGGTCCGTCTTTTATCAATTTTGCTATCAATGCAAAGTGGTTGTTACATATGTCGGTGTATCTGTTCTAGAGGTTGAGGGAATGACTTCAGTGAATATACCGCCTATGTTTCAAAGTGTGTTTCTATTTGTTGAGCGCTATATTAATACAGATTCTTCATAACATATTACAATGTAATATGTCATAACATATTACAATGTAATATGTTATAGTAATATGTCTTAGTGTTCAGGATATAAGAGCTAGTTATACCAAAGATCTGATTTGGATCACATACTTTAAGCGAATGGGTTAATATATCACATATATAGAATGATAAGTTTATTAATCGTCATCTAATTCAAGTAAATTTTATGCCTACTACTTCTCTCACATACTCTTCTTACATTTTTTATCCTATGTCCAAAATTGTTTTTGCCATAATTGAAAAAGTCTTAAGTCTCAATTACAGTTTTATAATGGATACCATTTTTGGGGGGTTTCCTAGTAGCCTTGTCACACCCCGAGAATCAATCCTTCATAAAGTTTGACTTCTGCAAGTTCTTGGCAAATACAATGCACCAACAATTTTTAGATTTGGAAATGATACTCTAATATTACATATGTAAAAATGGATTTATAAATTGAATTCCCGAAGATATGATTTTTTTATAAAATACAAAACGTTTGAAACAAAAAGTTGGACAGTTTGAAATTTTTATGAAATTTTTATAAAATACAAAATGTTTGAAATGACTGTGACTTGGCCGCAGGGGAAAAAAGAATTTTCAATAGATTATTTAATTGTTTCATTAACCTGGAAGTCTATTGCTTACTGTAACATCACGCTCTTGCGCGCACTGAGTGAACTTATTCTTTGAGGACACTTGCGTGCAAGTGATCCGGGTTATTATACTATTGGTTGTTTTGATTATGATTATGAGATATTGTGGATTTGATGATATGTTATTTTGTTGTATTTACATAGACAGGTGCTATTGACTGGGTTCTCCTGAGTGTGCAGGACTCTAGACATTGAGGATGAAGAGGCATCGATGAAACCCCTTGGACTCCGAATCGAGTCAAGGAGTGGACTGTTAGGATTTGAATGTTGTTGATCTGACATATGTACATATGATTAGATGTTATGATGATTGATTATTATTGTTGACATGATTCATTGATGGATACAGGTTGACGATAGCTTGCTGACCAGACTCACATTTGGAGTATAGGGGTCATGCATGACAACCAAAGACATTGAGGGAGAGTTGTGGCGTCATCCCTGCCATAGCCTACTAACACTCCCACCGTGGCTTGAACTATAGGTTAACGATTACCTAGTTCGAGAAGACCCACGATGCCGTGAGGGCAGACTGTGACAGTCGCTCACGATGATTCTAAGAGGCATGCAATAAGGTAGGGGCCTTATTCCTTATAGGCCCTTAGTCTCCCACAAGATCACTTGGTGGAGTATTGACTCCAAGGCTTTGACGTCTACCAAATTCAGTCAAGAGGTGAGTGGAACCCTTGGATCACATAGTGCGTCTTGAAGGGCATGTCATGCAAAGAAAACAGAAAGAGGCGAGTGGCACCCTTGGAGCACGTAGTTCGCCTTTAAGGGCATGTCGCACAAAGAAAACAGAAAGAGGTGAGTGGCACCCTTGGAGCATGTAGTGCGTCCTAAAGGGCATGTCATGATTTTGACCAGTAAATAAATAAACCTAATGACTAGAAAACTATGCCTCTTTAGGACATGGTCGGCCTTAAAATGAATGATGTGATAAGTAAAGTTTAATAAATAATTTTTCCCTTAAGAAATGTCGCCAGGCCTAGTGAATTGAAAACCTAGGTCTAAGTAGAACCTTATAAAAAAAAAAAAAACTAATTAGACATATAACCGGATTAAAATGGAAATTTTAATTCACTAAGGTTCTTTTATAAAATTTCAATTCACTAAGGTTCCTTTACAAAATTTCAATTCACTAAGGTTCTTTTATAAAATTTCATTTCACTAAAGGTTCTTTTTTATAACTAATTAGAAAATTAAAGCATTAATAATTAAAGAGGAAATTTTTAATAAAGGTTTAATTAATAAAAGGGGTATTTGGTTGTCTTTGTCTAAGCCTGTTAATTCTGAATTTAGTTATAAAAAGGGGGAAACTTAAAAGAAAATGAAACTTAAATAAAAAGGGAAACTTAAGGAAAAGGAAAAACTTAAAGAAAAAAATCAATGTCTAACTTAGTAAGGAATCTAGCCTTTGGAACTTTCTATTTATGAACTCAACTAGGAATTAAGTAAGGTGTAAGTCATTTACGAATTGTAAGGAAATATTGGGACACCAAGGAGCGTTTTTAGGAACACTTTTAGGTGGGTGAGTGAAATAGGAATAATTAATTAATTAATAAAATTGATTTTCTAGTGCAACTAGGGGATCGAGCAACATGTGTATGGGGGAGGTTTTTTGAATTTAATTAAATGAAAAAAAAGGAATTTAATGAGAATTTGGGAAACTAAAAACTTGAAAACTCTATAAAAATAATGGCGGAGTGGGGTTATGGATCAGATCTGGTTTGCGTAACGTTACTCTTCTGAAATTTTATCTTGACTGAACTTTCTCTTATGGGAGTTGGGATACCCAGCTCGGATAACGAGTGGTAGCTCGACCTTGCGAGACGAGTTGGGTGCTAGTATTCTTTGGTATTGTGTGTGTGGCCCCTTTGCGGCTCGGAGGGCTCAGGGGGAAGAAGAGTACCCCTAGCATTGGCTGGGAGGTACCGGTGAGGTCACATCGGTTGGCAAGAAGGAGTTGGACGGAGTGCGCACAGGACAATGACTTACGATTCTTTGCATTTGGTTATGGTATGCATGCACATAATTTGTATTAAATAATAGCTCAATTTCTTGTTTATAAATTTCTTTATTGTCGAAAGATCGCTTGCGTAGATGATGTTAAAACAAAAAGACTGCATTTTTGTAACATCTCGCTCTTGCGCACACTGAGCGGACTTTTTCTTTGAGGACACTTGCTTGCAAGTGGTCCGGATTATTATACTATCGGCCACTTGATTATGATTATGAGCCATTATGGATATGGTGATATGTTAATTTGTTGTATTGACATAGACAGGTGTTATTGACTAGGTTCTCCTAAGTGTGTAGGAATTTGGACCTCGACGATGAAAAGGCATCAATGAAACCCCTTGGACTCCAGATCGATTCAGGGAGTAGATTGTTGGGTTGATTGTTGTTGATATAACATAGGTACATCTGATTAGATGTTATGATGATTGATTATTATTACTGACATGATTCATTGATGATGCAGGTTGACGATAGCTTTTCGACCAGACTCAGATGTGGAGTAGAGGGGTCACACACGACAACCAGAGACTTTGACGGAGAGGTGTAGACAGTAGCCCTGCCACAGCCTGCTAGCACTCCCGTCGTGGCTCGAATTGTAGGTTAACGATTACCAAGTTCAAGAAGACCCATGGTGTTGTGAGGGAAGACTACGATAATTGCTCACGATGATTCTAAATGGCATGCAATAAGGCAGAGGTCTTATTCCTTAGAGGCCCTTAGTCTCCCACAAGATCACTTGGTGGAGTATTGACTCCAGAGGTTTTTTATGTCTACCAAGTCAGTCAAGAGGCGAGTGGCACCCTTAGACCACGTAGTTCAACCTGAAGGGAACGTCACGCAAGGAAAATGGAAAGAGACGAGTGGCACCCTTGGACCACGTAGTGTGTCCTGAAGGGCACGTCACGCAAGGAAAACGGGAAAAGGCGAGTGGCACCCTTGGAGCACCTAGTGCATCTTGAAGGGCACGTCGTGATTTCAACGGGTAAGTGAATAAAACTAGTCAGCCTTAAAATGAATGATGTGATAAGTAATATTTAAAAACAATTTCCCTAATAAAAATGTCGCCTAGCCTAGTGAAATTAAAATCTAGGTCTAATTAAAACATGTGGTCAAAAATAATAATCATAATTAAACATGTAACAAGAAGGGGGTAATAAATTCAATTAAATTATTAAATTCAAATTACAATGGGGGATTAAAATTTTAAAAGGAAATGATTGTTTTATCTACATATGCTAATTTAATTTTTAATTAAAAAGAAAACGGGGTAAATGGTTGTTTTCTAGACTTGCTAAATTGAGTTTTAGTTAAAAAGGGAAAAGAGGGAAACTTAAAAGAAATAGGAAACTAAAGAAAAAGGGGAAACATAAAGAAAAAGGGAAACATAAGGAAAAAGTTGAATGTCTAACTTAGTAAGGAATCTTGCCTTTAAGAACTTTCTAATTATGAACTCAACTAGGAATGTAGTAAAGGCGTAAGTCATTTAAGATGTGTAAGGGAATTTTGGGACACCAAGGAGTGTTTGTAGGAATATTTTTAGGTGGGTGAGGGAAAGAGGAATAATTAAATATTTAATGAAATTAATTTGTGGCGCAACTAGGGGGATGGGTGACATGTGTACGGGGGAGGTTTTTTTCTAATTAAATTAATGAAAAAGAAATTAAATGAGAAATTGGGAAAGAAATCAATTAAAAAACTCTATAAAAAGGATGGAGGAGGAGTATGGATCTCATCTTTATGCATAAAGTTACGCTATTGAATTTTTGGCTTGACTAAACTTAACTTGTGGGAGTTGGGATATCCAGCTCAGGTAATGAGTGGTAGATTGACCTTGCGAGGCGAGTTGGGTGCTAGAAGTTCTTTGGTATTATGTGCATGGACCTTTTGCAGCTCGGTGGGCTCAGGGGGAAGAAGAGTACCCCTAGTGTTGGCTGGGAGGTACAGGTGAGGTCACATCGGTCGGCAAGTGGAAGCTAGATGGAGAGCGCATGGGACAAAAACTATTGAGGAGTCGTGTTTGGCTAAGGTACGTCGGTTTAATTGTTACTTGCAATGAAATTAAATTTACTCATGTTATTTATCTGTGATCAGTTTAAGATTTCATTTCCATGTGTTATCTTGCACCTGCTTTCCCATGGTATTGTAATCCCCTTGCTTGTTGTTTTTTGAATGGATTTTCCTTGGCAAACCCAACTTCTGATTTCACTAACTTATCTGTGTGATTTTTATTGATTATTATGAAGAGATTGTGCTTTATATTCCACCCTTATCCCTAGGTCATCCTTCCATGCCTGAGCAGTCAACCAGGAGCTGAATCAACGGTCATCACTTCGGTGTTTAAAGACCTATAGATTCTAATGCTTGTTTTTCTGTGCATGGATGATGAGTGAAGAATAATTTTTGCCTAGCTGTCTACCCTTACTTATATTTGAGTTTGATGGATGAATGATTGTCTTGCGCCTTCTTGTGATTGAATATCTCTACGTATTTTTTATCATTTTTCTCTGCGAACAACTTAATACTCTCTGCATTTTTATATCACCTCTACGTTTTTGGATGGTATTTTATTCTCTACGATTTTAATGACATTTCCCATCTCTTTATTGGTAAAATATCAGTGTTATTAATATGTGAATGACAACGTTTTAATTTGTATATTGACTGTTCTTTTACACTTGAATGATAGTAAATTATGATTTGGATAACAACGAAAATTTTACTTTGAATGCCTGCATTTTTACACTTGAATAACAGTAAATTTAGGTCATGAATAACAACCAAAATTTTACCTTGAATGCATGCATTTTTACCCTTGAACAACAAGGAAATTATACTTGAATCCCTGCGTAGTTACTGTGTAATGGGTAGCGTTTTGTTGTACCAATGGTGGTGGTTCTACTGTGTATATGAGGGTGTATATGTTGTGTATAGGGGTGCATTTTTAATTTGTAAATGGTGGTGTTGTTACTATGTGAATGGTAGCGCACTTGCTGTGTAAATGGGGTGTTTTACTATGTAAATCGTGGCGCATTTGTTGTGTATAGGGGTGTGTTTGTAATGTTTAAATTATTGTGTTGTTACTGTGTGAATGGTAGCGCACTTGCTGTGTAAACATGGTGTTTTTACTGTCTATATGGGGGCGTATTTGTTGTGTATAGGGGTGTGTTTTTAATGTGTAAATGGAGGTGTTGTTACTGTGTGAATGGTAGTGCACTTGTTGTGTAAATGGGGTGTTTTTACAGTGTAAATGGTGGCGCATTTGCGGTGTATAGGGGTGCATTTTTAATGTGTGAATGGTGGTGTTGTTACTGTGTGAATGGTATCACACTTGCTGTGTAAACGGGGTGTTTGTACTGTGTAAATGGTGGCACATTGTTGTGTATAGGGGTACATTTTTAATGTGTAAATGGTGGTGTTGTTACTGTGTGAATGGTAGCGCACTTGTTGTGTAAACGGGGGTGTTGTTACTATGTAAATGGTGGTGCATTTGTTGTGTATAGAGGTGCATTTTTAATGTGTAAATGGTGGTGTTGTTACTGTGTGTATGGTAGCGCCCTTGCTATGTAAACAGGGGTGTTTTTACTGTGCAATGGTGGCGCATTTGCTGTGTATAGGGGTGTATTTTTAATGTGTAAATGGTGGTGTTGTTACTGTGTGAATGGTTGTGCACTTGCAGTGTAAACAGGGGTGTTTTTATTGTGTAAATGGTGGCGCATTTGTTGTGTAAATGGGGGTGTTTCTAATGTGTAATGGTAACATTTTTTTCTTGTGTAATGGTTGAGAGTGATTACTTTTATTGACTGTGAATTTCACTCTGCAATTTCATACACATTGACTGTGAATTTACTCTGCAAATTCAATACATATTGGGAAGCGAATTTTACTCAGCGATTTAATAGACTGCATTCTCAGTACATATTTAGACTACACTTCAACATATATATAGGTTTTGTTTTCAACTTATATTTGGATTATGTTTTAATAATAATAATAATAATCTATTTTTAAGGTCACGGCCAAGCCATACGCCAAATTGGTGTATGAGACCCCCTTGTTTGTGGGACAAGGGACCCCCTCCACCCAATGATTTGACTGATAAGGTCTACGGAGGTATACATACCCTAACCCCCTATGGATTTGAACTTGTGACCTCTTAGGAATATGTATAAAATGGTTAGCTAGACAACGAATTCATACTTGAATGAGAGCGACTATATACATTGATTTAAATGTTGTATGACAGTAATTGGTGACTATGTAATTGCATTTAATAGACAATGATTATGTTTTGGTGACTGTGTAATATTTGTGGTGGTAATGGTGGTGTGGTATGTTGTTATGACAATGTTTCCTTTTTAGGGGCAGCGATCTATTGATTATTAAATCGATAATGTTAAAGGGCAGTGATATAGTTGATTAATAATTCCCAGCATTTACAAATATAATAAATATATATTGTTATGTGAATATTTAGTTTTGTTTCATTTGCACCGAACAATTATAGTTCTAATAATTGGAATTGTAAATTAGTACAATGAAGTATTGTTGAGTATAGATACAACGAACCCTTGGATTTGGTTTTTAGTTACAATGAACTATTGTTGAATATAATTATTTAAATGGTAAAGATTGAGGTAGTCAAGGTGCCACTAGGGAATGACCAGTACATTTTAGAGAATATAATTCTTACTACGCAAACATGGCGCGATTCCTCATTACACTAGTATTATTATTGATCATGTTAAGTGCATATACTAATTCTCTTTTGCAGTGCAAACCTAAACAAGTAGTTATCCCATCACTGGTAAAGAAGGATCAATTTAAAGAATGCATGACTTAAGTGGATTTAGGAGTTTAATGTGATGTATGATTATTAGTTTAGTTAGATATCCTTGTGTTTGGTTGACATATCGATTGGGTGCTTGGGTGTAGTCTTCTTTTCAGTTAATTCGGTCTCCTAGTGCGATGATTTTAGCTTGGGTTCAGGGTTCAGTTATGTTATGTTGTGCCATGGTTGTTGTCATGCCTATCGCCTAGGACGAAATGATTCTTGATGAGGGGACCATCGCGCGCCCTAACGGATAGAGACGAATGATAACCTGGCCGAAGTCTGTGCTTCCCATTGTGGCCATTGTTCGTTGTAATTGATGTTCTCACTTGGTTTGTAATTCCTTAATGCGTTTTGGTTTTGTGAGTTGTAGAGGTTCCCAGTTACTGGTCTTCAAACCGTTGTGTTGGATTGGTTGATGTTGTCCCTTAGCTTGTATGCTTTGTCTTGGTTGTGTTGGGCGGGTAGCCATTTTTATCTATCTATTGATTATCGCATGTTTCATCCAGTTGCATGATGTGTTAGTGTGTTGAGTCATTGTTGTTTGTTGCCTGATCTATGTGCATTGTGTCCATCGTCAAGTTGTATGGTTTAACTATTGTCATTGGTGTCATCCCGCCTTAAAACAAAAAAAACTTTTCCTTAGCATTGCATCATTTGTAGTCATAACAATGGGGTTGTTACATATGGTATTAGAGTGGGTTCGACCCGCGACTTGGGATCCCTATGGCTTTCGTTGATGTGATATTTGATTATAAGGTTGCTAATTAAGTTGAATTGTATTCATGCAGGTAATCATGGTTAGAGGACGTTGTGGACGTAGACGACAGAGTGCTAGGGGAGGAGGCGTGATTCCCCCAGTAACATCCACACCTGAGGAGACTAACCCCCAAGGAGACGAACAGGTGGTCTGGAAGGAGCAGATAGTGGTGGGTGATGTGGTTGGGCTAATGAGGTCCTTTTAGAAAATGTATGAGGAATTGATCAGTCATTTGGACAGAGATAAGGCCAGGGTGTCATCACCCCCTGAGCGTCCACTGCACGCTCCAGGCGGTACTGGTAGCATTCACCGCAAACTTGAGAAGGTCAAATTTCTCGAGTTCTTTGGTGCCCCAGATGATGCAGCCACCAAGGCATGGTTGGAGAATATGGTGATGTGCTTTGCAATTCACGAATATACCTCCAACATGAAGGTCCGCATGGCGGTCTTTCAACTGAAGGGGAGCACTCTTCTATGGTGGAAGATCCTCTTGCCACAATTGAACATGGTCGTCAAAGACGTGTCATGGGAATTGTTCGAGGAACAATTCTGAGAGACGTACCTATCAGAGGAATTCATTGAGCGTCATCTCAACGAGTTCAATGCCTTGCAATAGGGAAATCGTATGGTGCCCGAGTACGAGGCCCATTTTATGGAGTTGCTTCGGTATGCTCTGCACCTGAATACCGAGAAACTTAAGTTCAACGGGTTCTTGTTCGGCCTTAATGTCATCATACGTGCAAAGGTTAGGATTCTGATGCCTTAGAACTTGCATGATGCCATCCAAAAGGCCCTCATAGCAAAGGAGGAGCATATCAGTGGGGTTCAGAGCCAGACTCCAGCGAGACCAACAGGGCAGGTGTCATCTGGTGCACAGCAATATCAGACACCAGCTAGGCGCTCACCGGGATATGATGGCTTTTAGAGACAATCCACTTTCAGTACACCTCAGTGAATAGCACATCAATAGCGAACTCCTTACCAAGGACCACAGCACTAGCAAGAGTGTTGACCGCAATAGCAGTAGTTTAGGCTTGTTCAGCAGAACAGACCAGGATTCTAGGCCAGTGGGTCGTCCACTTCTACTTCGGGTCCCAAGAGTACTAGACCAAAGAAGGGGTGTTGGACATGTGGGGAGCCACACTACCAACGCAATTTCCCAGTGGAGAGGACTAGAGCTTCTGGATCATCCCGACCCACTACCGTGGGAGATTTTGGCAAGACCCATCGAATTCATGCAGTGGTGAATAACCACCAGGTAGAGCACCATTCGAATGTGCTCAATACGTCAGGTATCGTCGCTGACCAGACCCTTAGTATTTTGATAGATCCAAGTTCTACAAAGAGTTTCATTTCTGGTGAAGCACTAAAAAGAATTATGGTAAAGGTAGTCGAACATGATGAGTCTAGCTTTGTAGAGATGGCTTTGGGAGCCATACAAAAGTTTGGATGGAATATTACAGGCTGTACCCTTAACCTAGGAGAGTTTGTCACCAGGGCCAACCTGTACGTCACGATCTTAGGATCTTATTACATCGTGATTGGTATGGATTGGTTGGAATCGCATGAGGTGATACTCAACTGTAAGAAAAAATGGTTGAGCTTGGTCGACGATGAGGGAAATATATGCATGATTGTAGGTCGGAACCAGGGAGTTTCCCTGATGTTCATCTCTTCCTTGCAGCTACGGAAGAGCATGTGCAAGGGATGTAAGATTTATGCAATCCTTGCATTAAACAAGAAGAGAGTAATGGAAGGTCTAGAACACCTTCTTGTGGTGAGAGAGTTTGCGGATGTCTTCCCAGAGGATTTACCTGGGATGTCGTTGGAGAGAGAATTGGAATTTACCATAGACCTAAAATCGGGGACGGAATTGAGAGAAAGAATGTCTTATCGGATGTCGACCCCAGAGTTACAGGAGTTGAGAATGCAATTGAAGGAGGTGTTGGACCTGGGACTTATACGTCCAAGTGTGTCACCGTGGGGTGCGCCTGTTATTTTCATACAAAATAAGGATGGGGCGTGGAGACTCTGCATTGACTACCGTCAATTAAGCAAGGCAACGATCAAGAATCAGTATATGTTACCAAGGATTGATGATCTATTTGATCAGATGAAGGGTGCGGCGGTGTTTTCAAAGATCGACTTGAGATCAGGTTATCACCAGTTACGGATCAAGGAGGGTGACATACTTAATACCGCCTTTAAGACAAGGTTTGGACATTATGATTTTACTGTTTTACCATTTGGATTGACGAACGCCCCAGGGGTATTTATGAGTTTGATGAATGGGGTGTTCTGTGAGTACTTGGACAAGTTCTTCCAAGTATTCATTGACAATATTTTGATTTAGTCTCAGATGATGGAGGAGCATGACAAGCACTTGCACTTGGTACTACAGTGTTTGTGAGAGAACAAATTGTATGGGAAATTGTCTAAATGTTCGTTTTACCAATCGAAGATTCACTACTTAGGGCATGTCATCTTCGGTGAAGGTATCGTCGTGGATCCAGCAAAGTTTGAGGCTATTATGGAATTTCCTACACTGACTAATGTCTCAGAAGTGCGTACCTTCATGGTTTTAGTGGGATTATCGACGGTTTGTCGAGGGATTTTCAAAGATAGAAAATCTGATCACGAAATTGCAGAAAAAGAACAAGAAGTTTGTTTGGACCGAGAAATGCATGAAGGTATTTCAGAGGCTCAAGGAGTTGTTGATAACAACATTGATACTAAAGGTCCCTGACATGGACATGGAGTTCTTGGTATGCACTGACGCATCCAAGGAAGGCTTAGGCGGAGTCTTGATGCAAGACGGTCGAGTGATCGCTTACATCTGGAGGAAGTTGAAAAGGCATGAGGAGAACTATGCAACGCATGATTTGGAATTGTTAGCCATTATATATGCCTTGAGAGTTTGGAGACACTACCTTATTGGATGAAAATTTGAACTAAAAACATACCACTATGGACTACAACACATCTTTACGCAAAGCAACCTGAATGTGCAATAACGGAATTGGTCGGAATTGCTTAGCGAGTATGATTTTGAGATTACTTACATAAAGGGAATAGTGAACAGAGTGGTTGATCCATTGAGTCAGAGACCACGCATATTTTTTGTGATGCTTCTTCAAATGAATCTACGTGAAAATATTATAACTTTATAGTGCGACGATGACTCGTACAACGAGGTCAAGGATTTTATTGGAAAAAACACAATGATGGTACCAAGATTTGAAGGATTTACGTTTGACGACGATGGATTATTGAGATTTAAAAATCGAATTTATGTACCACCGAATGAAGAGTTGAGGAGTTTGATCCTAAACGAGGCTCACAGAGCAGTGTACATGGCTCAGCTGGGAGTCACGAAGAGGAGGGCGGACCTTAAACCCTTATTCTTCTGAAAAGGAATGAAGGCAAACATAGTCAACTACGTGGCCAGATGTCTAGAATGTCAGCAAGTGAAGGATGAGCATAGACATCTAGCAGGATTACTACAGCCACACACTATTGAGGATTCAAAATGGGAGGTTATTTCAATGGATTTCATTGTTGGATTTCCACTGACGGCAAGGAGACATGACTCGATTTTTGTGGTAGTCGACACTCTAACGAAAAGTGCTCATTTTATTCATGTGCATATGATGTATCAGGAACTTGACATAGCTAGAGTTTTCATCAATGAGATTGTGAGGTTTCATGGCATATCTAAGAGGATTATATCCGATCAAGGATCAGTGTTTACTGGACAATTTTGGACTAGTTTCCAAGAGGCCTTGGGAACCCAACTTAACTTTAGTACTGCGTATCACCCAGATATAGACAGGAAAACCGAACAAACAAACCAAATATTGGAAGACATGTTGTGCATGTACATGATGGACCAACAGAAGCGTTGGGAAGAATTCTTGCCACTGGTAGAATTTGCATATAACAACAGTTACCAAAGCACCATTAAGATGGCACCTTTCGAGTTTCTTTATGGGCAACTGTGTCGGACGCTTTTGAGTTGGGATCGAATTGAGGATAGGGTCCTAGTGGGACCAAAAGAAATCCAAGAAATGGAATATCAAATGCAAATAATAAGACAAAGGGTCAAAAAAGCGCAGGATTGACAGAAGAGTTATGTCGATGCGCACTGTGTCAACCATAGTTACAAAGTTGGTGATCGAGTCTTCTTGTGGGTAAAACTGCATAAGAGTTTGATCAAGTTTGGAAAGGGTGCTAAACTCTCTCCTAGGTTCGTAGGACGTTTCAATATTGTGGAGAATAAGGGGCTCGTGGCCTATCGACTAGACTTGCCTGATTGTTTGAGGTGTATGCACGATGATCTTCATGTATCTATTTTAAGACACTATATTAGTGATCCTACACATGTTATTGACATGAGTTCCTTGTAGAAATATGATGAGGGTGTGCTCATGGCTGAACCAATTCACATCCTGGACCATTGCATTTGACAACTACGGTGTCGAACCACAGATCAGGTTAAGGTCTAGTGGGACAACTATAGTCTGCACTCGGCGAACTGGGAGGATGCATATGATATGCGCCAGCAATTTTGATTTTTGTTTGATAGATAGACTTATGATATTGTGATACACATTATTTTAGCACTTATATACTGTGAAACTTCGTGATGAAGTTTAGACCAAGAGGGGGTGTATGTAACATCCCGCTCTTGTGCGCACTGAGCGAACTTATTCTTTGAGGAAACTTGTTTGAAAGTGATCCGGATTATTATACTATTGGTTGTTTGATTATGATTATGAAGCATTATGGATATGGTGATATTTTATTTTGTTGTATTGACATAGACATGTGCTATTGACTAGGTTCTCCTCAGTGTGCAAGACTTTGGACCTCGAGGATGCAAAGGCATCGATGAAACTCCTTGGACTCTGGATCAAGTCAGGGAGTGGACTGTTGGGTTGATTGTTGTTGATATGACATAGGTACATCTGATTAGATGTTATGATGATTGATTATTATTACTGACATGATTCCTTGATGATGTAGGCTTACGATAGCTTGCCAAGCAGACTCACATGTGGAGTAGAGGGGTCACGCACGACAACCAAATACTTTGAGGGAGAGGTGTGGACAACAGCCCTGCCACAACCTACTAGCACTCTTGTTGTGTCTCGGACTATAGTTTAATGATTACCTAGTTCGATAAGACCCACAATGTCATGAGGGAAGACTACGACAGTCGCTCACGATGATTCTAAGAGGTGCGTAATAAGGCAGGGACCTTATTCTTAGAGGCCCTTATTCTCCCACAAGATCACCTGGCGAAGTATTGACTCCATGGGTTTTTTATGTCTACCAAGTCAGTTAAGAGGCAAGTGGCACCCTTGGAGCACGTAGTACATCCTGAAGGGCACACCACGCAAGGAAATCAGAAAGAAGCGAGTGGCACCCTTGGAGCATGTAGTGTGTCCTGAAGGGCAGATCGTGAAAGGAAAATGGGAAAAGGTGAGTGGCACCCTTGGAGAACCTAGTGCGTCCTGAAGGGCACGTCATGATTTCAACGGGTAAGTGAATAAACCTAGTCGGCCTTAAAATGAATGATGTGGTAAGTAAGATTTAAAAACAATTTCCCTAATAAAAATATTTCCGAGCCTAGTGAAATTAAAATCTAGGTCTAAGTAACACATGTGGTCAAAAATAATAATCATAATTAAGGATGTAACAAGAAGAGGGTAAGAAATTCAATTAAATTATTAAAATCAAATTACAATGGGGGATTAAAATTTTAAAAGGGAAATGATTGTTTTATCTACATATATACTAATTTAATTTTTAATTAAAAATAAAAAGGGGTAAATGGTTGTTTTCTACACTTGCTAAATTGATTTTTAGTTAAAAAAGGAAAAGAGGGAAACTTAAAAGAAATAGGAAACTAAAGGAAAAAGGGGAAACATAAAGAAAAAGGGAAATGTAAGGAAAAAGTTGAATGTCTAACTTAGTAAGGAATCTTGCCTTTAAGAACTTTATAATTATGAACTCAACTAAGAATTTATTAAAGGCATAAGTCATTTAAGATGTGTAAGGGAATTTTGGGACACCAAGGAGCATTTGTAGGAATGTTTTTAGGTGGGTGAGAGAAATAGGAATAATTAAATATTTAATGAAATTAATTTTTGGTACAACTAAGGGGGTGGGTG
>ML780143.1:596081-613405 GCA_009831015.1 Picea engelmannii | reverse complement strand
CCCCCCCCCCCCCTGTGGCCAAGTCACAGCCCATGGACTGTGACTTGGTCGCAGGGAGCCAGCCTTGTGGCCAAGCCATTGGCATGCCCACAACTTGGCCATAGGGCTGGCCCCCCGTGGCCAAGTCACAGTCTACAGGCTGTGACTTGGCCGCGGGGGACCAGCCCTGTGGCCAAGCCATGGGAATACCCTCGGCTTAGCCATAGGGCTGGCCCCCAGCAACCAAGTCACAGTTTATGGGTTGTGACTTGGCCATGGGGGGGCAACCCTGTGGCTAAGTCGTTGGCGTGCCCACGGCTTGGCCATAGGGTTGGCCCCCCGCAGCCAAGTCACAACCCAATTTAAATTATAAATTAAAAAATTTAATTTAAATTTAAATTACAAACTTACTTGCAAATATGACCACCCGTCCACCAACACGAATGCGCCAACATGACAGCGCCAAACACGTCTGTGCCAACACGTCTACGCCAAACAACTCAAAATACCACAAAAAACTCATTATCACTCACTCACTCAAGAACCAACTCACACTCGCCAAGAGATCAAAAGACCACAACAATTACGATGTGCGATAAATACATAAACATGTTTTCGGCCGAAAAAATAGTTCTGCCGAAAGAATATTTTGGAAGAAATATTCTTTCGGTCGAAATATCTTTTCGGCTAGAATATCTTTCGACTGAAAAGAGGTTACTGAATGAAAAAAATCCGTCCAGCTAAAATTCTACATGAAAATCGAGGGCATCATCACAGTGCCATTCGATTTTGATGTTCAAAGGTTTAGCCGAAAAAAAGAGCTTTCATCCAAAAAAAAATATTAGTTCGGCCAAAAAAACGTCTTTCGAAATTTTGGAGATCCAATTGTCACAAAAGTGTTACCCACCTCCATGAATTTACCCATAACTATAGTCATGCAAGCTTGTAGAATAGAAGGAAATCGATAAGCAAAATGAATTAAGTAATTACTCGTTGATAATGGTTATAGGAAACCATGTATATAACATTAAAGGAGAATTATTCCATTCTAGGGAACACAGTTTATCCATATTCAGTAATCAAACTTTGTATTTGTATTGCTATTTTAAAATCAACATATGAAATAAATGAGATAACCAGGGTTGAATGATTTTCTATGTATTTTCAAAAAAAGTATAGCACACTAGTAATCTGCATGTTTGCATAGAGAATATTTAATTCCATAAAAATATATGACTTGGGATTTTTTTATAAGGAAATAAGTCACACAAATCAGCCAGGGCTTAGAGCTAGTAAAGCTAGTCGAGAAAAACTATTTTTAGAAAGAGGTTGCAATCAACAATCTAACTAATGTGTTATTTCAATTATGAGCCAAGATTTTTTTTTAAATGATTTTACTTTACCTGTTTATATTTTTTTCATCTGTGATGTTGTAGATAACATATTTTTCAGAAGGATAAATTGAAAATAGGATGATAGAATGAAAGGAAAGTGAAACAAAAATATATTCCAAAAACTTGTTGAAAACACAGTATTTGGAAGCATAAATAATAGTAATACAGAAAGAATGAAATTATAGTACATCATCACATTGAATATAAGCAACCAAGGGGGAATAGTGAAAATTAGAATATGGTAGCATGCCAATAAAAATGCCTAAAACATTTCCAGGTCTTCCCAAGTAAAGAAGAGTGAAATGCAATAAAACATAGCTCTTCCTTATCGTCAATCTTTGAATAAAAAGAACCCATTTCTGCCACCCCCCTCAAAACTACACAAAATGTAGCATTCACATTGAATTGATCAGGGATGACCACATCACATTTCCACTACTTGTATTTCCCCACACACTTAGAGAAAGGATCTACACTCGCCAATGTTTGAATCCAAGTTATTTTCATGGTGACGGCCTATCCCAACCACTAAGACACAACCTAGTTGATCTACACCCATCGAGGTTTGAACCTAGGCTATTTTCACTTAGTTGTCCATTTGTGGTTCCTAGGAAATAAGTTGATATAAACCATTGTTTTTCTCTGTATACATACACAATTTATTTATAGTTGTAATATAATGAACACACACACATATAAAATTATCATCCACCCACCCTTGTTGTCCATATGCACTAATATGCACACAATTTTACTTGCTTGTGTTCCCGCTTACATGTGTGCATGAACACATTTACTTTTGTACATACATGCTTTGTAGTAATTTTAGTTTCCATCAGGTGAGAAAGATATTGTAGCAATCATTTTCCATGGTTGTAACTTGTGTTTGTGTGCATGCAGAGAGTTCAATAAGTTTGTAAGTGTTTTCTACGAGGGCATTTCTCATTTCTTGTCATCACATGACTACCTCTTGCATTCAGGACTTGAGTTTTTGTGTGGTTTCTTGTCCTAATATTGTTTGATTACACTCCAATCTTGGGAAATTAGAAGATATTTTGATAGTAGTAGTTTGTTTAGGCATGTAAAGGGGTATTTTCATCATGCATTTTGCTTCGAACAATATGAATCATTGTTACTAAATTTTGTTAATAATAAAAAATAGTGTACATTTATATATAGATAGATAGTAAAGACTCGCATGTCTGAGAGCATTGAGTACATCCATGATGAAATTTAGAATCAAAACTTAACATGCTTGGTTCCTAACTATCATTTATATAAATATTGTCCATATACCAACCCATTTTCAAGACAAAAATGATACGTTGAAACAAAAGATTCTCATTCCTATCATTTATGAATTTTAAATGCATGCAATATAGACATAAATCTTTCGTATCATATTTAAAACCATAGTTTAGATTATTAGGAATTCATCAAGCTAGTGAAGTCTTCCCTTTTTTTCAATGAACACAAGTGGTTGACCTTGTACACTACAATGGAGATAACCTTGTACACTACAGTTTGTCAAAGTGGGGGAAGAGAAATGGTAAAATTAAACCCATAAATACATGTGTGCAAAATGTACCCTATACATTGTTAATGTGTTGTTGGGGATCTCTATACAAACAAGAAGATGATAATAATGAAACTCTAGGAAAACCTTAAGCAACATATAGGCTTGCCATAAATGTAGGTGCAATATTGATTTTTTACAAGGTTCTAGGTAGAAAACATGTTACATCAAGGTTTCAGTGCCCGCAATTATGGTAACTCTGTATTGCTGGAAATATTGTTTTCCTTTATGTCAAATACAGTGGAATTCTACAGATTTCCAATATAAAGATTGCAAGATGGATATTTTTGAATGTACTTTTTTTGTATTTTTTATTATCAGTTTGGATACCCTATATTTGGAGGCATTGTTACCCTTCATACCTAGCTCAAATTGGAGCACAATTTATATGGTTGGAAAGATTATTCTTAGACCTTTCTAATGGTATATGGAATTCCCTCTAACTCTTTATGAATGAGGAGATATGAATTTTTCCATCCGACAACCCAGCCATAAAATTGAGGTTGGCTCAACCAATATTTACAAGTCGGCCCATAAAGTGGGGACAAAATTACTATAAATATGTGATAGATGTGTGCATTTGTAGTCCAATTAAGCAAGAGCTCAAGTCTAAGGTGCGCAGAAGTGATCTGAGGTACACTAAATGTGTTGGGGTGTCTTTTCGGGATATAAAGATGTGCAAGAGAAGTCTAAGGGATTTTTCTCAAGGTGTTCTATGAGGTTGTGATGATGTTGTGTGCAATTCTATGAGGTTGTGATGTTTTCGTGTGCATTGATATGAGGTTGTGATGTTTTCATGTGCATTTCTATGAGGTTGTGATGTTTCTGTGTGCATTGTTATGAGGTTGGCTCCTGCAAATATTGTTATGGGGATTGGTGTCTTTAGCAGGTTGGTTCCTGCAAATATTGTAACAGTAGGTTAGTTCCTATTGGTGTTGTTGGGTTGGTGCTTAGTTGAGGAGATTGGTGTCTTCAATAGGTTGGTTCCTACATCTTGATGAGTTGGTTCTCAGTTAAGGAGAATAGTGTCTCTAGTAGGTTGTTGCCTACAATATTTTTAATAGTGGGTTGGTGCCTACATAAATTTATACAAATACATTTTATGGTTTTCTCCCAATTGGGTTTCCATGCTAAACTCTGTGCATTATTATTTGATTTTGTATGTGATTATCGGTTCTCAATTAATGAATGATTTAAGAATGGTGAAATAAATTAAAATTTATCTTATATTGATTCACCTCCCCCCCCCCCTCTCAATATAAGTATAAGTTCAACATGTATGGTGCTTAAAATTTTCCAAAGCTCTATATTATGTTCAAACAAAATCATTGCACACTACAAAAATTAATTCTGAAGGCAAGGACTTAAGCTATGTTCCCAATTGCAAGGGCTTAAAAGCAATTGATGTTCAAGATTAGGAATGAATAACTCTATTGATAATATTAAGTGTCCAAAGCTGCAAAATAATTTTTAGAAGAGATAGGATGTCCATTGTTGACAACCCAAATGGTGGAATCAACAACTCAAAAGCTCAAATATTTAGTTTCAAGCTATTGTAGATATCCACAAATAAGTTAGTTATAGTTAGTATTAATTGAAGAATGTAGATTGAGTTCTATAACAACCTTCCATGGTAGTGTATGGTGCATTGTTAAAAATGAATTTCCTATTAGATGATTAATCCATATTGGAAATTAAGAAGCGTGAATAAGGGATAATTGTTTAAATTAATTAAGAAAAATAAAAGTGTAATCCATGTATATATATGGACTAAAATTAAGATACCCCTGTGAGCACCAATGGCATACAAGTTTAGATTGAGATTCAAACGAGTCAGGGAATGGATTATGTTCAACTTTCCCAACAACCATCTCATTCATAGACTCCCATTCCTCCCTCCTAGCTTCTTGACCCTCTATGTCCCTCATCATGCTTTAAAACATCCTTCACTTTCCACCTGCACCTTCAAAAATCTCCATCTAAGCATCGATATAGAAGAATCCTAGAAAGACAAAAAAAAATGTGATGCATTCATTTCTAAGGCATCATCCAAAAACAAACCAATTGAAAAATACCCATGTCTCTAAGCATTAACCTACTTTTAATGCTCAATATGTACACACAGTGCATTTATTTCTTTCCCGAGTAAACTATTCCATATATAAATGGCCAATTAGAGAGACCGGTGCCTTTACCATAGCACTTCCCCCTGCTAAGCAGCACATAATGAGCTCTGGTTCAAGAAACGTATTCCACCTATTCGAAGTCCATTTCTTCCTCATCTCATGTCTTATTCTTGATAGTCAAAATTCAAGTACTTGACTCATGACTTTCCCCCCATTTTGTGCATGCCAAAGTTGTCCCCATGCACCTCTTTTCTCCTCTACTCTAGAGAATCTTGCATCTTTGTGATCAAAACAATGTGGCACTACAGATATGTGTCAATATCACTCCTTAATATGCCTTGTACCCTCCCAACATATTTTTACAAACTTCTATGAACTATTTCAACTAGGGTTTTGTTGTGAGAAGGAGAAGTTGGGAAAGAAGAGACATGTATAAAAAGTTAGCATGGATTTGAAATTTTCGGTCTTTTTATATTTCCAACCCCTCAAGAGTTCCCCTTAATACCTATATAGATGCACGGGATAAAAAAAAAAACTCCACCACTTAAGACACCTCAATATGTTTCCCTAAATTTTGACCCTTTTTTAAACCCCCTTTATGAATTAATGTGTTAATGTATTGTCTCCTTGGTAAATCCCTCGTGGTTATGCACGCCCCTACCCCTAATCATGAAATAGGAAGTCTATATGGATTATTGGTCTGAGAAGTCAAATATGGGATTGATTGCTAGGATTGACACACTAGATATGTGTCTCTTCAACCAAGACAAGATTAATGGAAAAAAATAGTAGCTTAGATGCTATACATATGCTTAGGTATCATGTCATGGATCCTTAACTTGAAATAACACCTCGATAAGGAATATTTTTCCAATGAGTGGCATGTAGGCTTGATTCTAAGGTTTTGTGAACAAACAATAAGTCTTCTATCCCATAACATCATACATTTCCAAAACTTAGGCACTTAGATCCTAAACATTGCTAAAGCCCTAAACAAACACTTTGAAAGGAATCTTTATCTCACAAGTGTCATATTATCTTGAATTCAAGGCTTGATATACCAATAATGAATCTCCTAGTTAAATATGTATTTCAAGGATAGAAACAAGGAGCTTAGTCCCTAAATATAAGAGTGATTTACAAGTCTAATTTAGTGGTTTGATGCACAAGGGGTAATTCTCCTCATCCAAAACATGCTTCAAGGGAAAATTATTGGGGCTTGGACCTTAAACAACCTATTTCTAAGGTACATGTGCCATGAATGGGGAACATATCATGATATGTTCCCTTTGGATGGTATGTTTCGCACATGTGTGGTATATATGTCACTTGCATACAGTTGTGGGATACATGCCACTTTCATACTGTGTATCTTTGGCACTTTCATACTTCATAGAGTGGGGATATGAACTCATAATTTGGAAAATGAAGGATCATTTAAAATCTTATTCCAATAACTACAGAGTATAGCCACTGGATTTTTTTTTAAGTTTTGAAAATCCATTCTACATTTTGTGCAAAACCTAGCTCACGTGGAGCTAAACTAGTGAACAATGAAAGGGGTAAATGTTTAAAATTTTGCACACTATACTTACATTTAATGCAATCTGACATGATCATCCTAGACATATACTTTGTTGATATGGGAGGTTTTCGAAAATGAAAAATAAGTTGGTGATGGCCTCCCCAAAGACCAAAATATAGGGAGCTCAAAACAACCCAAACAAGACAGGATTGAGTCTAATTGTGTGTGGACAACATTATTTTGGGCACTATGACCTTAATGGTTTCCATTAATGGCTTAAATGTTTTACATGTAAATTTAGACTCTATTTTTTTTGGTTGAAGGAGAGGGCACATGCCTAGTATTAAGGTTTTGTTGTCAAAATAAGTGTAACAATTTTTAGCTTTGTAAGTAATGGGAAAGATAATAAAAATTACAAAATGATGTAAGGGAGTGAAAATCAATCACAATGTGAAGGGTTTATAGGATTTGTGATAATTTTGCACATTCGAGAACAAAACAATAGTATGATGATGAATGTAAAAAAATATGTGGAAACTATTCTTGTAGGTATTATATCTGAGATCTTTACACCAAGGTTGCAAAGTCGATATTTACTCAACAAGTGTTACCCCGCTTTATTTCATGGTTGGGAAGGCTCCATTATTCTAGGAATGAATATGTTTTAACTAAGTTATTTGTCCAAGTATCCAATACTCCTAGTTTACAAAGATGCTAAAGCCTAATGTTTCTTTTAAGCTCGAAGATTTATGAATATGATACTTCCAAAGGGTATCCCTTGTAAATGAAGGTATTTTGAAAATGTGGCATTGCATTGTACATTAGTTGGAATACTTTTATAATTTTTTCACTTGTGTCATAATTTATGTAGTCATACCATTTTTCCACTAAAGGGGGGGATTATTGTTTGTATTTTCAAGTCCAAAATCTAAATGAATATTTCAGTATCCCATAATAGATGACATTGATTGGAAAAGTGTTTTCATTGTATTCGATATATTAATCATGGTTGACTTTAAAATTTTCATCATATTTGTGTTTGCTAATTTTACACCACATTTAACAAATCATTCAAGTAGAGGTGGAGTTGGCTTTGAGCATGCATCAAAGAAACTTTTTAATCATAAGCTTCAATTGAATGAAACAATCGTACTAGTGTCTCCTTCTCCACGGTTTCACAATATGTTCTACATTTATATATGTACCACATGTTGTAATATAAATAGTTACAACATTTCAATAGAAATTACGCTAATTTGTATTTTTACATATTTTATTAAGTTTCCACTCACAAAAAAAACCCTAGTAAACCAAAAACAAAGGATGGTGGTTGGGTGAAGAAATATGGTGAAGAAAACAAAAAAGGAGGAGGGGATAATGATAAGAAGGGAAGTAAAGAATCCAAAGCTTATGGTGAAGACAAGAAGAGTGAATTCATCTCTAGATAAATTGAAGGTTCTTAGTATGTATAATTTATTCAAGTGGATATTGGTGGCCACCCACCTCTCCAATTACTCATCACGGTTCTCCATGATTCTTGGTAGTTTTGTTATGATGTTTTGGGTCCTAAACATTTGAGGTCGTTTTGAGGATCTAAATGATGTTTTTTGGGAAATTTAAGGGCCTTGGTGTGTCTTTGACACACCTAGTCCATACCACAAATTACATTTATTAGTTATATCTTTCCAATGAGCTACTAAGTGCCCCAAATAGATATTTTACACAAACGTTTCACCCCAAGGGAGTTGATGTATCAACTAACTACCTCAGGGCCTGCAAACCTTTTGGCACTTCACCTCCTAGGGTTAGAGTTTTGGACCTTTAGGGTTATTTATTCATATTAAAAGGTCATTCTTTCAACCCCTTGTAAAAACGTTTTGCAAATTAGCATAACCAACATCTCTTTCTCTTCAGAGACAAGCTACCAATATTCTAGCCAGATTGTGTTCTATAGTATTCTATTATTTTTTCATTAATAAAAGTTGGGTTTTCATTGTATTACTATGTTCTCTTCTATATATACTTGTGTGAATTTTCTTTGTTATATTTATTCTTTTATTCCATTATCTAATAAATATAAATCAATAATAGAGATGGGTTTCTTCTAAGGTCCATGTTGTTGTTGTTTTTTTTTACACATTCTAAGAGTAACAACAATGGTTCCAATCACCACTTTAAATGGAAATAATAACATACTGGGATTGAACCAGTTGAGGATAGCAACCCACATCTAAGGAAAATCTTCCATAACAATCCCTAACATGATTTATATTATGCAATATACAAACTACAAGTAAAATAAAACATTTCTTAGCTTGGATTCTAAATACCAGAGTTCCCTTTCTTGTCAACAAAAAAACCAAATGTAATAGCTCGCTTTAATCCTTACATTTGATCCATCCCTTCATTAGTTATAATAGAAACTACAAGCCATTATATAATATTCACAAAATATTAGGAGATAATTTGGAAGGGAAAAAATGAAGGGATTTTAATGCAACGAAACTCAAGTTTCCTTCATGTAGTAAAAAAATTATTGTAGCCTCTGTTGTTCTGAAGCCACCTATATTTAGAGAGGAATCCTAGACAATTTTAGACTGAAATATCTACTTCGAGCTACAAAAGAAACTAATATATCAAAAAAACCAAGGCACACTTATATCAAGCCATCAAGTACTACAATGAACTCAAAAAGTGGAGAGCAACTAATTTGGGTTATTTTGAGAATGAAATCAGATACAAACGAAAATATAGTAGAGAACACAAAAATATAGTGAAAACCAACTTCTATTAATGAATAATAGAATACTATAGAACACAAACTGGCTAGAACTGTGGTAGCTTATAGAGATATCGGCTACGCTCATTTGCAATAAGCATTACATCACACTCCATTGCATGCTGAAAGGACCTCCTTCACCTTGATTATATATGAGAGTGAGAGGAGAATAACTCCCATGATGCATGTGGGATAAATTGTTCTAAGTTTACAAAATGTCATAGGCATGTAAAACACTAGAGCTTTCTGGGAGGTCACCCATCCCATTACTAATCTATCCCAAACACACTTAACTATGGAGTTCTAATGGGATACAGTGCATTAATGTTGTCGGAATGTACATATGATGGCTATAATTGACAAATAGATGTGCATTACATTACATTCCCCATCAAAAGGGTGAATATCATGGTTTATCAAAACTACAAGCTTTAAAACATTGCTTCAGTGGAAAATGTGGATGGCCACCAAGATCCACCTCAATGAGTCCTCCCCCCTTAGGAAGAAATGGTCCCCACTACGTCAAGTTACATCAGGAGATGGACACTTTTTTGTTGAAGTAGTTATCCTACTTGTGCTTGGAATTGGTATTAGCTTGTTGAAGGATGTCATGAACCTGTTGTTGGAGGTGTTGGATTCATTCAACAAATATGGCTACATGGTTTTCCTTGGTATCATTGTGTGATTACTTTATCAATGAAGATGGAGTAGGAAGAGATATATTAATGGGGGCTAATGGTTGGAACCCCAAGCACACCTAAAAAGGGTCATGGCTAATAAAGTAATATTGAGCATTTGGAAGACTCTTGTTCTCTGGAAGGGAGCATCTATATATTGGACCATTGCGTAAGGGAGCACTAGGCACCAAGTTAATGGAATTCTTGACTTGGCAATGTAGAGGCACCCTATATGGAAAAAGTACCTTTGTGCTCCTCTATAATCTTGTCGACTTTATTTTCTTGTACAGAAAGGTCTTGGGTCGAGGTTGTGGTGGTCATAGTGACCCTTTGTTCACCTTGTGATTAGATCGTGAAGAGGTAAAATTTTGTGGTCTGAGAGATTATTTTGTGCATTGTTTTATTGAGATCAATGAAATGGAAATAATCAGAACTACCTATGGTACCTTGTATAAATGACCTTCTAGAGTAACAATGATGAGTGGGGTTGAGACTCATTAAAAACATGAAATTTCCACATATATGGTTTTCCTAAAAGAACATCACAAAATCTGAGGGGGAAACATCACAAAGTACCTCATCTTTGAAGGGCTTGATGTCATAGGGAAAGTGACATTGCTATCTAATGCAGATGTCTCATCCCCTTCTCAATAATCCCATTGTGTATAGATGGGGGTTTGGTATTGTCAAAAACTTCACTCTATTGATGACCTTAGTTGATATCAGGTTCTTCTAACTCCCACTAGAAATAATGAAATGTAGTGGGGTTCCCTTCACCCACATTTTTTAATGGAAGATGCACTCCCCCTCCTCAAGCTCCTCTGGTTCTTCTGGTTGGATTTTTGTGGTTTTGATGGTAGTAGTTGGTTCTACAACGATGATATGTTTCCTTTATTATGCTCTGAATCAGAGTCTAATTCGGGGTCAGATTCTTTTTCTTTGAGCTCAGTTTCCAATGATTGTTTTGAGAGACATTCATCACTGTTGTGCTAGGGGATTTTTTGGAACTCACACACTTTCTGGTGTCCCTCTTTGACTTCCCATCACCCTTCTTAGCCGACAGCTTGGACTAGTTTTCTTGATATTGACTCTCCTTTATTTGTCCTTCATTTTTTAAGTTAGGTTTCTCTTTTCCATGCTTCTGTTGTGGCATATTTACAAACCCAAACTCATGCTTACTCTGTTGCTTGAATTTTTGGTCGATTTTGACTGCATATCAATAATCATCTCCCACTGAGGAGATGTCCAAGAAATCCATCTCTGTTTGGATGTACCTTTGTATGCCCACTACGATACTTTAGAACTAAGTGTTCCTCAAAGTCTCTAATACCCAACTTTGAGCATAAGGTATGGAATATGTTAGTGTACTCTTGCACTAGATGGTCTCTTTCTTAACATAGAGTCATCCATATCATATATTGATCATCATAGCTTCCAACAGGGTAAACTCATCCTTGAGAGCATCCAAAAAGTTTTACCAAGTGGGTTCTCTCCTAAATGGTGTGGATTTATCTGCGGTTTACCTATCCCAATAACCTTCCCAACAAGATATGACATGGGGAAGGGATTTAAATAGCACGAAGGTGATCTTTTCATCATCATAAAGTTTTTGGAGAGAGTAATAACCTTCTAGAGAATTCAACCATTTTTCTAGAGCATCTACATCTATCTAGCCTTCAAATAAGAGGATATCAAAATTAACTTGTACCGTGAAGGGTGTCACACCTCCAAAATGGATTCTTGTTGAAGATTCCTCTACCATTGTTGGTAGTCGTTGAAGGATCTAAGGGAAGTTTTCCATTGTTTCATTCTTTTGTCACACAAGGGATTCCTCGAGAAACATCTTGAAAGGATCTCATGCTCTGTCGTATCTCTTTTCTTCCACCATGGGAGGTTGCTTGGACTAGAGAGAGTGGTTGTCCTCAAGTGAAACTAACTCTAGACCCAACTCTCTAGACCCTGACCTTGTCGAGGACATGCATTGAGAAATGAAAAGGAGCAGAATGTTATGATACCATTGATCCAAGTTATGTTGAGAACAAAATGAGATACAAATGAAAATATAGTATAGAACATAGAAATACAGTGAAACCCAACTTCTATTAATGAATAACAAAATATTGTAGAACATAAACTAGCTATAGTGGTGATACCTTATCTTTGAAGAGAAAGAGATGCCATCTGTGCACATTTGCAATAAGTATTACATCACACTCCATTGCATGCACAAAGGACCTCCTTCACCTTGATTATATATGAGATAGTGAGAGGAGAATAATTCTTGTGATGCATGTGGGATAAATTGGTCTAATTTTACCAAATTACATAGGAATGTAAAACACTAGAACTTCATGGGAGGTCACCCATCCCAGTACTACCCTAGCCCAAGCATGATTTACTATGGAGTTCTAATGGGATATGGTGCATTAACATTGTAGGCATGTACATATGATGGATATAATTAAAAAATGGATATGGCATTACATTGCATTCCCCATAAAAATGGTGGATATCATGGTTTATCAAAACCACAGGCTCGAAAACGTTGATTCAATGGAAAAGGTGGATGACCACTTAGATCCACCTGGATCAATAACCAAATCAAGAAAGGCCACGTGATTCCAACAATAAAAAAACAAAATGGTGATCCTCCTACAAATTTAATGGATATAAACCACAAAATCAAGTTAGGGGAGTGAGAAACTACAAAAATGTTAGGCATGCACTTTTAATAGAGATACATTTTTTATTAATAATATTTTATGTTAACTTCTATTAGATGTGCATCATGAAGGCATGTTAAAGAAAGGAATAAACATAGCTCAATTATTTTATATTAGAACATAGAATAGATATATCTTATCTCTTAATTTTAAATATTATGTAATTTCCAATGTAGTCCTTGCCAAAAGACATAAAAGGTGCACAAATACATTTGGGGGGTAATAGAAGGGAACCCTTACCTAGCCTAAGCAAGAAGGAGTTTCTCAACTTACTACAACTACAACAAAGCATGCACCAAGAAGTACCATTAGTTTTTGCTTCTCAACAAAAAGGGGTTGGTGCATCCTAAGAGAGTATGAAAAGAGATAGCAGTAACATTAATCATGACTCCACTATGCCGTAACACTTAAACCTCAATACAACTATAGCTGGTTACAATGGTTTTTAAAATAAAAAAGATATTGTACTACATTATTTTGTTTGTTTATGATATCTTAACGTTGAATGTTGGTGTCTCAATACTTTATTATATTCATAGTTGTGGATCATCTAGGTGTTATATGGAGATCATCTGAAATAAGAAGGATGGAGATAATTAGGAAGGATGAAATAAGGATGGGGGTAAGAATGAATGGGGGAGAAGAAGGATGATGGGGAAAAAAAAGGGAGGAAGAGATTGCGATAAGAAGGGCAGTGATGAATCTAAAGATGATGGTGAAAACGAGAAAAGTGAATGCAAGAAAAATGAATTTCAATACATGTCATTGAGTATGTCTTATCTATCCCACTGAAATCAAATAAGCTAATAGAGAAGAACTCTTTAACATGAATCTAAGTTAGGTGGCATAAAACAACACAATCTAAGCTAGGCGGCATAAAACAACACTAGGTACTTAATAGTAGTTTGAATGGTGGTTTTTCGTCATCAATGTAGTGTATTGGCTTAAACTTTGAAGAGAATAGATGGATTTAAGATAGGATGTATGATTTCCTAAATAAATAAATATATACTTGCAACCTCTTGTTCTATATTGTTTCCTTCACAATTTCTTTATGATTCTTCACATTAGGTTTTATCGTTCACTTCACAGTGCCTTGCAATTCTACATATTAGCTTCTAGAGAGTGCAATATTATTAGATATAATATTGTGATGATAATTAAATATGATATAGGAATGACACAATACAAAAAAACAAAAAAAAATTAATGTTTAATGTTTTTGCATCGTTGATTCGATACAAGCACGACACAACTTCGATGCAAATTAACGTTGTGAACTCCTAACACATGTCAACAAAAAAATTTAAAAATAGGAATATTAGTTGTAATGACACAAAACAACCACACTACAACTTCGTATTGCAGTAGTGTGAGCCTTAGGATAAGGATTTTTATTTTTATTTAATTTTAGTAGCTCATCAAAACTATGAAGATATATGAAAAGTTTTCCCCAAATCTTTTTCTTTTTACCGTAAAAATAAAACTTCAAAACAAACCAATTAATTTTTTAAGTTTTTCTTAAAACCCAATAAACTAATTTCAATGAACAATAAAAATCATCCTCAACAATAAAAGGATATCATTTTCCTTTACCTTTTAATTTGCATAAATATTTATGCATTTCATTTCCATAACGATCATTGCCATATTGATTATGAAACCTTTGTCATTTCTCCTAACATGCGGCATGACAGTGCAGTGCGTGATTGAGAGTTCAAAACAGAGATGAGATAACTTGCTATTAACTAGCATTCTCATAGTGGGTGATTTATGTCTTCACATAGAGTGGTTTATGTATGCACGTTGAAGTATATGCCCATCAATTTAGTGTGAATTAGGTGAGCATTAACAATTCATCAATTGTTTGTTTGGATCACACCAACGCTTGTAAAAAGTATTATGCAGATATTCATAATTGGATTGGTTGCACTACTTCAAATAGTATAAGTATTATTAAATTTAATTTGAGCATTAACAATTCATCGATTGTTTGGTTGGATCACACCAACGTTTTCATAAAAATTATTATGCAGATATTCATAATTGGATTGGTTGAACTACTTCAAATATATAAGTATTATTAAATTTATCTTATCAAGTGTGAAGTGTGCAATGGCATAAGTAATATTAAATTTAATTGATTGTTTTATTTTGTAAATATTTGTTATAAGTTTTTTTTTAATTCAAATAGAAGTCTTATTATATTCAAAAATGTTGCACTTAAGAGTAGTAGCAGATTACATAGTATTGGTTCAATGAGTTTATCACAAACTTAAGCATTTGTTTGAGGTTACAAAAAAGCTTACTATATATCAAGAAAAAAATATCCTGAAACAATACATATGTATAGTGGATTACATGTCTTGTTTCTTGTCACCATCTGAAACAATACATATGTATAGTGGATTACATGTCTTGTTTCTTGTCACCATCTGAAACAATATATATGTACAGTGGATTCCATGTCTTGTTTCTTGTCACCATCCACTTTGTTATTGAAGGTGGTTTTTTCTTCTTCACCGTGTTGGCCAAGCTTCCATAGCTTTTGATGAATTATGTTCTATTCACTCTAATTTTAGTTTGTCTTGGTTTAGAGATTCTAATTGTTCTAGAATTTATATTCTTCTTCCTAATCCACCTATGTGACTTTAATCTGAGAATTAAATAAAATTTATTCTCCTTAATCTATATCTCTAAAAAAAAAAATATTATTAAAAATAAAATCAAATTAACAAATCACATCACATATATCAATAACTCTCCACAAATTTAACATTTATTAATGATAAAGCAACCCCTTTTATCCAATATTTATAAAAAGAAATATTTATATGGTAAGAAAAAAGAATAAAAATTTTAAATAATAATCAAAAAAAAAAAATTTAAATGTATTTATATTATAAAGAAAAGAGAATAAAAGAGATTTATTTTTTATTAGATAAATTAGAAAGAAATAAAATAATTAAATAAATACTTAGTAAATATGTCAATATAATATTTAAAAAAAAAAATTCTTAGTAAATATATAAACATAATAACATAATATTGTTTATAATGAATTTTTTTGGAAATAGATTTTAAGATGTTTTTTTTAAATAGATTTTGATCTGTTATTGAGTGATGTTAAAATTATATTAATCTAAATCATATAAGCAAGTTTATGAAATAGATATTTTAACATAATAACATGATATTGTTTATAATGAATCTTTTTGGAAATAGGTTTTAATATATTTTTTTTAAAATGAGTGAAGTTAAAATTATATTAATCTAAATTATATAAGCATGTTTATGAAATAGATATTTTAATATAGTATAAGCTAAAATTAAAATTACATTAATTAAAATTAAATTTTATTTTAATTTTTAAAATTATATTAATTCAAAATATAAAGATTCAAATTTTTTAGTGATTAAAATATTGTCTAGGGTTGTACAGTGCAACTGAATCGTATACCATATTATTATAAGTCACCTCAGTTTTCAATGAATAAAGAGACCTCATGGGGAGACTCATGCCCATACCTTTATGCGCAGATAACCTCATAAGAGACTATCTCTCTCTAAAAGGTAGTTCCTAGATGTAGGTTCTAATTCTATTCAAAACTGATACAAAATCTTTGTTATCTTGTGTCATTACTTTTGTTAGTTCAAAACATTTGACATTTTCTCTCCAAAAGCTATATGGGATTATGTCAAAGTGGAATATCAGTTGTTCAAAAATCCAAGAATCGTGTACAGGTTGTATTTGACAAAGGTCACCACAGAATATGATATCAAGGTTTCCAAATGGTGTAGTGGGTGTGCAAAAATTTCGCAGTCTATTCGTTTAATTTGATTGATTTGTTTATCTAATTCTCTCGTCTTCCTTAATTATTTCTAAATATTCTGGATTTTTTCTCTCTGCTCTATTTTCCATGCAGGTTAGCGGTGTTAAGTTACCTGAAGCGCTCTTCTTTCATGCCTTTTGAATGTGAAGTAATGTATGTCTGTTTATGTGTGATGTGTGTCAAATTAACGTCTGATAGTCAGAGCCCGAGAGATGCTGAATAGAGAGTAAAATCAGCTTTCTTTGATAATTAAAAATCTAATCAAATAGTTATATATTGTTTTCAGGACAATCCAAAAATATATATATGATTGTCCTGAAAACAAAGAAAAAAAAAAAACCTATTGAAACTAAACAATAAAAGTAAAGTACTCGGGGACTTAAAAAAACAGAATTATTCAAAACAAATATTAATAAATATTTTTTAAACTTGAGTGATGGCAGCACCAGACCCATTTGCTATATACTATAGCATACATTTCGGTTTGGGTAGAAGTTTAGTTCAACGGCCTCCATATCCAAGTTGGAAGACTCTATCTCTCCTCCATAACCAAGTTTCTGGTTTTTCTGGTCATTGGAAGAAAATATTTCTGACTTTTTTCCAAAACTAACGTCCATCCATGGTTTTTTGGAAATCAAATTACAATGTCAACATTCAAGTGGTTGAATGCATGCAGCTGAGTTTTGTTGTAGATTTGTTTACGAAGTTAGAT